>DWAK01000353.1:0-11348 GCA_018230145.1 Lepidochrysops patricia
TATACAGCCGAACATAGAACCTCCTCCTTTTTGTAAGAAAGTCGGTTAAAAATACGAATATTCCTATAAACTTCCTTTGGGAACATGATGTTATTCCGAGCCTATGTTACTCTCCATCTTATCAAGTAGCTCACGCTGAAAATCTAATCAATTGGTTGCTTCATTACGGCATAGAAGCACAAACAAATTTCGAGTTTATAATATTAATAGCAAAAAATGTAATCGAATTTCTTATAATAATACCGCTACAACCTTTAATCATGACATAAAACTGTTTTTATGGGTATGTAATTATAGACATAAAATTCAAACTAATATAATCTACGAATTTATAAAATACCCAATCAATTTTATGCGAAATATATAAAAGATATCGTCGGTAAAAAACTGATATCTGCGTGGCAATAATCGTTAAATTATTATGAGCCATAATTTAAGCAAAATTGTTATCCTTATCACGCCTAAATCATTATTTCTCAAAAACCCTTCTAAGGCTTTGTATATTACTAGCTGATCCCGACGGACGTTGTTCTGTCTAAAATTGAAAAAAAAAATAGATAGTAGCCTATTCTCAGACACATTGAACATGCATAAAAAATTTCATAATAATCGGCCAAGCCGTTTCGGAGGACTCGGTATGGTAACCACTAACTAACACTGTAACAAGAGAATTCTATATATTAGAGATAATATAATAAATATACGTACGGCTACTCTGAAAACATTGTTTCTCTCTGTACCTATATTCGTGCCGAAGCATTCTAATTTAAATACTAAATCATGAGCTAGCTGAAAAACGTGCGACTACAGGCTATTGACGTGTACTCGAGCTCTGGAAGTCAGCTGATTAGAACTGGGGCTAACTTGCCCGCCTGTGCAAGCAAATGCTACCATTCACTTACTTCCAAAAGTTTTAACATACCTCATAAGGGAGTTCCAAAGCGTGTGACCTCAGGTTATCCACGTAAGCGTACTTCAGCTCCTCATGCTGCTCCATCATGGCGACCTTGTGGCACTGGCCGTCCACGAAGAAGCAGCCGCCCTTGGTCCACTTGGGGTCGAAGGCGTACCGCCAGGAGCTCTTGAAATAGAGGGCATTGGTCAGCATCATGTCCGTGGAGGGTTTGATGAAGGCTGGAATGAAAGGGTGATTTTATCGTAGTTTTCAAGTCTTTCTAGGCCGACTTGCACAGATCTTGATTAAAGCTAACCCCGCGTTAGAATATCGTGTCTTTTTTTTCATAAATGTGAAGAAGGAGAGAGAACATAACCCAGGATTAACTTTAACTAGACTTCAACCCATATCTCTGTGAGTCCGCCTTAATGTGCTAAAATCTATGGGATAATTCACAATGTGACGACGTAAAACGCGCCATGGCGTTGCATAAAAGCAATGTTAAATTTACACGTGAAAGAAAGTAAAGAAAGAATATTGCTGGTGTTATATATGTATTGTAGTAATTTTGGCATTATTTATATATTCAATAGACAAGTTCAATAGTATTAGACGTAAACAAGTACATAATAGTAATATAGACGCATATGTATGAATTTTGAACAAAAATACTTTGATTCCCGAAACCAATTAGCAAATTAGGTTTGCTTTACTCTGTTCAACTATTTAACAGTTAAGAGAGTGACATAATATTTGCAATGGCGATTCTCGAAAATATAAAATAAGTATCTCACGAGGAAATATCTTCGTAATATCAAATATAAGAAGGTAAGTATAATAAGGCTGTTAAGAGGTGTTAATTTTCCTCATACATTCGTAGTACTGTTAGTATAAAAACTAACGTTATGCATGTAGTAGTATGTTTTAGAAATAGACGTTGCTTAGTATCTGCTAATTTGAATTTAATTTTTTTAACACTCATGCGACGTAAGTAGGTACCTACTAGTTTCACACACGCAATTGCGGCGAGTATAGGATATACCAATTAGGCATCGAATGAATGAATAAAAAAGGATTGTTTTCTGCTTTTTATGTAGTACATAAATGTTTATATTATTATGTAAATGTTTAGGTATCGCCTTCGCTTTGCATTCGCTTCGCATTTGCTTCAAATTCACTTTATGTTTGCTTCGCATTCAATTCGGGTTCGCTTCGCATGCGCTTTGAACTAGTCTTTCGCTTCGCTTTTATTTTCCATCACTCTCACGACTAATAATATACATAATCGTTCATACTTAAACATTTTATGTAATTTGACTTTTTACTTTTTATTATTTATTTCACTGAAATCCCTTCAGTGATTGATCCATGCGGATACAGATAAGCAGACAGTCAAAAATAGTGATTACATTCTTAGCATTACAAACGAAAAATTTGGCTTCGAATTACCCATGATAGTAATTTTATATATTCAATGTACAGAATTGAACTCTCTCTATTTTATTTTAAGTACTCATGATAAATTATAATATTATTCGCGGTATTTTGTCCGGATAATCGCGAATCGTTGTAGCAGAAATCCGAACAATCCAGTTATTTCTTATTCTATATTTATACATTCTTTCTAATATTCCTTGCTTACTTACCAGGTTCCACGATATTGTCGATCAGGTTGTCAGTGTTCTGCTTCACCCACTTATTGATAAAGTCAGCTGTGGTAGCCGCATTAGTAAAGTCCACCCTACCCACGTCAGAGTAGTACACCTTGCGGAGCATAGTCTCGTACGCCTTCTTCATCGCCAGCTTGTTGGAGATGAAGACGGCGTTGGCGTTGTGTAGACGCACCCCCGTGGTGTTCACCTGGAACATGTGGGAATTACAAAAAAGAAAGGAAAATTATTTGGTAAAAATGACAAAATATAAGATTAGCTTACACTAAAAAGAGAGATCTCCGGCCTAGCAAGGGTGTCGAAGCAAGTAGGGTTCTTGATTCAAATGAAAAAAATTACCTACGGGTTGCCAACTATAATGTTTTCATTTCAATAGTATTATACTGTTTTTCACTAATTATACTTTTTACTGTTGAATAAAAATAAAGTATATAAAATACTGTTTTCAGCATGCAAACATATTAATATGTGTATTACTTAAACACTTGTTTATGTTTATATATTGCAAGTAAAAAAGATTGTAAATTACTAAATAGGGTGACAAGTAAAAAAAATATGTATTTAAAGCAATAAATAAATAAAATATTTCATATTTCTGAAGTACTGTTTAATATGCTTCACAGACCTGTATATACTTTATTTCTTGTAAAAATTTCATCCAACCTTAGACGACGCCCTTTATTCGTATAACAAGTCTGAGGTAACCTTGTACATGACATATTTGTAAGACTTCAGTGATCGCTAGCTATAAAGGATCAATGCGCCCAACTCCGTCAAAACTGTAGCAATGTTTTTTCGCGTAAGAAACATGTAAAATGTTGCACACCTGTGGCGATATTTGTATTTCTGGAGTTGTTACTGAGCTTTCGGAAGGCACACGACTGCATTCTGAATGCTTGTAGTTAAAAACAATGCGGTAGGCACGTCTGATTGTCGCCGCATCCTAATGCGCACTGCTTTAAAATGAGTGAGTTCACTCATTTTGGGGTTGACACATTAAGGCATCTATCTGACCGAGAGTGGTCAAGCACTCGAGAGGTCAGTTATTGCGTTCTTTGTCTCATATGACGTTACATAGATATGCTCACACAGGATGCTTCATGACCGCAAAAGAACCGAGTCAAAGAACGCAAAACTGACCGCTCGAACGCTTGACCGCGAGACTGCTCTCTGTCTGATACATCCCTAATTATATATCAATGTAACAATCCACAAACACTTACATTGAGAGCACTCAAGTAATCAACTAGCTGTTCCCTAAAGTCGTTCTTATTTGGGGACAGTCTCAGAGCGCTCCTGATCTCGTTGGCGGTCGTACCACCGGAGCCTTCGAGTATCATCGCCAACACTGACTTGATGCTGGCTGGAGACACCATGACGTTGCCGGGCTTGTCTTCGGCAGCATATCGGAGAAGATCGGTGTCGAAGAAGTTGAGACGGTGCACTTCGTCTGGACGGTAACAGTCCAGCTGGTGGAAATACGCCAAGATGGTGGCTGGAATGGAATTAATTTTATTACTCATGCGGGATCCTTTTACGCATATTTTAAATAGGGTGACCGACTCAAACGTTGGCCGTCTTCCATATTCTTGGCCACGATAATAAAACTTGAAATTGAACGTATTACATTAATAACTTTTTATTTTCTGTAAACTTTAATATTGATGGAACCTGCTGATGGTAATACAACACTCTCCGATCTAAGAACAGCAGTATTTACAAAGACAAAAATAGCGGCCAAAAAATGGCAAATCGGGATAATTTTTTAGATTTGCTTATTTTTTTAAAATATGGATGATCATAAACCGTTTTTTGCAATGAACATCTGTTATTTAATAAATAATGAATCTAGAAAACACGTCATTATTGGGTAAAGACTATTTTCCTTTGTGATACTTTAGCTCAAATGTGAACTATCTCTTAAAAGACTGGTATGTGGGTCAGTCACCCAGGGTATGTGTACGAAAAAATCATTCGAAATTTGAAAATTTAGGAGCGGTAAAAATTTAACCGCACACGTTTTCGAATTTCGAACACCGCACGCGTATCTTCAAATTTCCAACCGCAACGGCGGATGCTGAAGTAATATTATTTTTAGACCGACTTTGTAATAAAAAATAGTATATTGCACTCATGCGGTATTGTCGATTGCCCACTCGAGCAAATGGACGCACTCTTTTCGCTCTCGTGCGTAATCGACAACTTACCTTATGACGGTTATAATGTTGTTTCTTCGTTTGTATAACCTCCAATAGATTTACTTTCTTTTCGGGATTTTAATAATTGTTCATATAAAATTGAGAATAATGGAAGGCTTTTGAGTCTCTTATTTTTTAGCGGTGTTTCGGTTAGTATTCAGAGTTACTGCAGCTATAATATTAATATAATATCAAGGCAAATCGCAATATAAATATATTATTATATCTTAAATAAGCGATGAAGTAAACTTAACTATTGACCTACCTGCCACTTTATAAATGTGTGTAAAGCATCATCTTTCAAGAACAGTGAAGATTTAATGATTCTTCACTTTAATACCAGACATAATACGCGTTTAATTATTATGTACATAAGTAATACAAATGGAGCAAGCAGGAAGCCATATTTTAATTTAAATTGGGAAAACACGTCATCGGTAACTAGTGCAGAATAAGTGATGCGAAGGGACTTTCCATATTTAAATATTACCTTTATTGTCTTTTAAAATGTTGAGCAGTTTGCTACTAAAACGGAATTAAGGAATGTAATGGCTTTATGGAGATTATAAGAAAAAAAGAGAGAAGTCAATGATAACTCCTATAAAGATTTGAAGCCCAATGTTTTGCAGAATGAACCAAGTAAAAACATAACTAAGTAACAAATTTTCCACGATCATTATTATTAAAAATAAATTACACATTTATAATAAGGTCAAAATGCACACTAAAGTTGTCAATCATTATTATCTTATACTGTGTTCCGCTTTTGACACATAATGATAAGAATACGATCTGCCTCCCTCCACCTCCGTTCTATGTAGGGGTTGATAATGTTAAAAAAAGGTGACGTAATTTCGGTAAATTCCCTAAATGTTCTATGTGAACATAAATGGAAAATTTTAGTCTCATCAATACAAAATTAGAATAAAACATGCTGCATAATAATCTAAACGACGTACAATTATATATTTTCATATATTTTTTTCCTTGAATAACATGTTCTACAAAAAGCAAGATGATCAAATGATGTATCAAATTATAGTGTTTGTTCTGTTTTCTTAGGAAGATCGAGCTGTAATTATCTACTTCACTTAATGGTTTCTTAGATGATTATTTAGCTTTCAAGGGGCATTGCTGATACAACCGAATACCATAAAGTGACCTTGAAGAAGTCGTGTGACTGATCAAATAAAAAAATGCCCCAAATTAATATTGTCGATAATTCAAGATAAAAATCTTTCGACCTCAATTGAAAGGAACCAACAAATAGCGATCCAGCTTGAAAACTAGGAATTTTTCTATATCAAGTCAGTAGCATACCTACTTATTAGGTTTTTAGGATGTCATACCGATTAGGAACCGAGTAGGTAGGGTATTTTTGGTAAAACCTGTCATGAACTGTACAGAATAAGCCCAAAAGTCTTAGCATCCTTAAATTAGAAACCAACATAGCTAGCATTTAGACTAAGACTGTCGAGTATGAGAGTCACGCAAGGATAAAGTCAAAGACCACGCTTCTTTTAATTCTTCATTAGCAGCCTTTATTGGCTGTTAAAGTGTCAAAACAGTTAATCCTTACAAAGTATCCTACTTATTTAGATGTGAATAAAGACAATAATTGTCTAGGATTTTTGGGTAAATTACAACTGGTCGACTCCAACTAAGTATTTAGAGTGAAATAAGTAAATAATATACAAATAGGCATAGTCACGACGATTAATCTTTTATAAAGATATTTTTTAATTTTGACTATTTCAATGCAATAAAGTAAGAAAGCGTGGGGTTGTTACTTTAATTCTTAAAAAAATATTCCTTCAAAGGTGTAAAGATGAATTGTTACGGTAAATATTACCATCCCCAGCAATCTAAAATGTATCTTTAAAAATATATATTTAGTCATCAAATTATTAATAAAACAACAAAGATAAACTATTAAAAACAATTATTATTACCATAACCACCAATTTAAAAACAAACGAAACTATAAACAATTAAATACAACAGTATATCAATAAAGAAACAAATAAAAATAATAAACTTATCTTACCGAGGAAAAACAACATGGTGAACGGACTCGAACACATTAGTCCAAGAGGACTTGAGCTCGGCGACTGGCCGCAGAAGATCAAACCAGTTCACTCATTACGTCATTGTGACTCAGGTTTTTGTATTTTTATAATCATCATCAACATACTGACGTCTGAGCAGTCTTAAAAAGGTAAAAGGCGCAATAAGAAAAAAATGGTTCAGTGCTTACTTCAAAAGCAAAAGTCTGCTGCAGTGCACGGCTTAGAGGGAAGCCGTAGGTATACGCGATAGACACCTGCAGATTGCAGTAAGCAAATTTTGCAATACTATTAGAAAAGGCTTTCCTGAAAAGGTAAGGTCAGCCGATGCTCTATTGGAATTGAGTTCATGATAACTCTTCACTGGTAGAGGTTCCTAAGTTAAACCGGTAAGTGATCGCTAAGGAGACAGGGTATTATATCTACGCTCAGTGCTAGCTTAGATCATAAAAATCGCTCGACAGTTTGATTGCACGTAGACAAAACTGTCTGAATATCTAACTTTAACATCCAGTTTTCAGACTCACGGGTGGGTCGCTTCTAGACAATTTGATGAGACATTTTGTCCCATGTATGGCGTGAAGCATTATATTATGTTTTAGATTGAAATAGTCTCTCTCTCTCTCTCTCTCTTGAGACTGTCGCGTCGTAAATAATCGCTAGCCACTGTGGTTCTAGACTTGCGATTGGTTTTGAAAACTTCAATTTCAAGTAATTATAATCGTTCGAGAGTTTACTATGGGCTAACCCACGTCACATACTTAAAACCCGTTGTTCTCAGACACTTAAGATTTCTCACGATCATTTTTTCTACACTGTTTGATTATTATCCGAAAATAGTTTCAAAGAACTTAAGAATAGGATAACCAAGTAAAGTTAACAATCTTATAGTAACAATAAATTTATTGTCGTCTTAATGGTAAGACTTCCATTCTAATTGCGCTAAATGCTTGTTGTATAGGTACTATAATATTATTATAGCTTCAAATTTTTACAGATCACTCATCAAGAGTTTTCTTATTTTCAAGACTTAAATGTCCTAGAAAAGCGACTCTACGTCTTGTGCACATAACTATTAACTAGTTTCCATTAAAAATCACAGCATACTTCGTCGGCACCTAACTTTGGCGCTGACAGATATGCGCTGAAGTAAAGAAATAGTATCACAGGGGGATAAACTAATTTTTGAGTTCTGTGCATATCTATCATCGCTTAAGTTATGTGCCGATACTATACAATTGCATCGCACGTTAGGGTTGTCGCAAAAATGATATATAAAAAAATACTAAAATTTATTGAGTATTCAGAGTTTGTTGGCGCCGTCGACGATGGTGGGGTCGGAGACGCGGCCGGTGAACAGCAGCTGCCTGGTGTTCTCGTCCTGGATGAAGAACAGGAACGGCTTGTTGGCGACCAAATCCGCGACCGCGTCCACGCCGCCGCCGAATTTGTTCTCCAGAGCCACCTCTGTGGAAGAAATATGTTTTAGTTGGCAATGGATGAGAGTTCTTTGGATGGAAGGACTCGCTGGACGTAAGACATAGGGCATGAATTTTGAAAAGTTACACGTTATAGTCTAGGTACGTTTAGATTAGGGTAATTCAAATTAAACATAGAAAATATCGATGGACCCATTAACTAGAAGTTTAGAAGCCTTACTACCATACTCTCGTCTATGATTTTCAAGATTAGGTTTTATGGGCTTCTGTCCAAGAGGGCTTAAGGATAGTCGGTTTGTTCAAACGTAAGGCTAGGTTTACACTTTGTTAAGGTCGAGTAGATATAGATCCTCTTCAGAGGGCTCAGCTGTCTTTTCCTGTCCAAGGGATATTTCTTGTTTAACAATTGTTTGAATATTTTGAGGAACGCCTTGTTGCAGTCCTGCTCCTCACCTGTGGCGGTGTAGGCGATGCTGCCCAGCTCGTTCACCTCCATGCCACTCCGCTGCACCACCTTGGAGATTTTGAGCGGTTGTCGGGCTGCCTGACCGCGCACGATTCCGGGGAACGACGCCGTTTCTTGGAACGCCACGCGGATTCCCAGCTGAAAAATAAATTGTTGTAAGGAACTAGCGGACCCGACAGATGACTTATATTTTATTTATACAACATCTACATAACCTAACATATTAATTGTAAGTTAAATTTTGAAAGCATCCATTGGTTAAATATTTTGAGATGACAGACCACAATATTCAGAATGAAGCAGATAATTTTTCGATATTATTCTTACATTTTTATAAAAATAATAGATATAAGCTTGTAAAACCATTAATCGTTTTCCTCAAGATGAATAGCTACGTCACGTATGTATGTCAGGGTATTTCCTGATAGCGACAATGTTTATCTTTGAACAAAACACTGTTACGACAATTCTGTTATCGACTTTTGTGAAAATCGGCAAATGTTTACAGCAAATAGAATAATGGATTGTAGCCAATTGTAGCTCAGATCTTTTGGTACGAGGCTGTTGTGACCAACCTCATGATAATAAATCATTCAAGTGCTTTCTACATACTAATCGTTGAAGATCTGCAAAGTACAAAAAAGTGGTCTGTTTCTCCATGTTTCAACCCAAGACTCGGGTTTTAATTACTTTCTAATTTATCGCAACAAATACTAAGAACATACAAACCGCCCGAAATGATAACAGATGTGTTTCATATCTATTAAATCCATCCATCCACTCCATAGGCAAAAATTTTCACTGTGCACGCTCCAATACCTCTGCTAAACGGTTTTTTTATGCATGGTGCAACTTTGTAGATGTAGCACTCACCTCCTTCAGCACGGGGTCTAGTAGCGAGGTGTACTCGAACTTGAACTTGGGTAGCGTGACGTCAACGATGGTCTCCTGCAGGAAGAATAGCTCTGCGCGCAGCCCACTGAGGTCAGTGAAGACGCGGGGTAGACCGTCATGTGAGTTTGGTACCACTATGTACATTGCGAACTTATTGCCCTGGACAAATAATATGGATTATAGATCTACCAGACCTTCGTTGCGCAAAAATTCATTACTCGCAAGAACATTTTGCCATGACAAAAACCCTATCATGAGCCTAGCAAATGCGCAGAACATCGCATGAGAATCGAGCATAAACCGCAGTAAAAACTATCCTATATCCTTCCTCGGGTCTTTAAATATCTTCCTACCAAGTCCAAAGAAGTATCAGACAGACACGTAACCACAAAATAATGAACAAGGATAATGAAACAAATAAGTTATATGTACTTATATGCTCGACTTCTCATAACTTTTAACTTAAGACACATTTTAAACAGACCAGGAAACTCACCAAATAAGGCATCCGCAGTATCTTTGCATTGTACTTGGAAGATTCAGTGTAATAGAATTTGTCCTTGACGTTCATGAACTGAGCTGGTTTCTTATCTTTCGCGGTGAGGTAGAACTGGTCTTGCCTGGTCTCGTTGGGCAGGAACTGGTGCTTCCATGTGCCCTTGAAGTACAGGGTGTTGAGGACTAAAGCCACTACTCCAGTTACGTCATCTGTAAAGAGTTTAAATAGCATTGTTTACATGGCTCCAGCACGTTTCCTCTAAATTCTTTTGCAGCTAAAGTAGAAGATAAAATTTACACCGCATGTGACGCGCTATGTGTGCCATATAGCTCGCTTTAAAGCACTAAACATCGAATCGAGAAAACACAGAGCACATTAACTTATCAATACGGCTCGTCAAAGCCAAAACACAAAATAACATACCGATATCAACCAAATTCGGTATCCTTCCATGTGTAATGTTGGCGACCCAGTTGTTGATGGCTGTCGACGAGACTGCGGGGTCGCTGAAGTCCATGTTTACTATTTCAGTCCTGTAGAATTGCTGTGCAATGGCGGCATATCGCTGTCGGGGTTCCACGCCAGCGCCTATGAAGATTCTGCTGCCCAGCTCTAAGATGTATTGAGAGGATTTCGTCTGGAATTGAAAGAGTAGTAGTTATTAGTAACGAAGTAATGGGTTACAGAGTCAGGATAGATTAAACCAAATGGGGTAAAAAGATTTTTGGCGATGAAGATACCAAGATGTAAACGACGGACTCTAAGTTCCAAAGAAATCTACCAACCTCTAGAGAGTCTAAAATCTTGGCGAACTTCTGTCTGACGAGATGCGTGTCTCGCTCGAAGCCCAGCACCGCTGACAGTTCCTCCTGGGTCTGACCTGACGCCGCCTCCATGAGGATGGCCAGAGCCAGCTTCAAGCCCAGGGGGGATATCAGGAAATTCTCGTTCGAGGTTGATGCTATATGCTGAAATATAGCAAGATTTTAATAAAGCTTTAGAAGTTCAAACTATTTTGTGGGATTAGTAGTGTGAATGAGTAATATTAAATGGAAAATTATGAATCGGTATGAATGGGCCGGCTTTAAAGCAGAATAGTGGGTAAGTTTTCATCAGGCCCTGTGAAAGTACAAATCCCACCAAAAACATTCTGTAAACGTTGTGCAAAGTCTCGAAGAAGCTGCTCTGTTCATCTCTAAAAAGTAATGAAATCTAGACAAA
>DWAK01000354.1:0-11331 GCA_018230145.1 Lepidochrysops patricia
CTGGTGGTAAGTGGTCATCGCCACCCATGAACACTTGTGGAGCCTGAAGGCTCTGTCGTGCGTTGCCGGCCTTTAAAACATGCTTATATTATAAGATGAGCACAACTGAGGATTAGATCCTCTGGTGCTGCGGGTCGTTTTCTTAATTGGGCGTCCAGAAACCTCACTCACTCGACGAAACACAGCGCACGCGCTATTTAACCGAAGCTTGGCTCTCCCACTTTTATAATACCCATACTTACTTTCAGAATTTTTTGTCACAGTTGGCTCCAGCAGTTGTTCAAAACTAACATTTTCATGAATTTCCACACCCAATAATAGTGCAACCTAAAAGAAATGATAAACGTAACTATTATTTATCTACCAACGATTTCGAGTTGTGCTAAGAAGCAAAAAAAATATTAAGTAAGTATTTTTACAATATACAGAATTATACAATACCTTCATAAGTATACATTGGAGCTGCCTAATGCTGATGTGATCTATGGACCCAGCGCAGAACTTGCCGAAGAACTTCTTAGCACCGAGCGCTCGGAGGTCGTGGATCACAAACGGCCATAGATGTAAAACATTGTTACGCGACATACGATCCCGTTTTTCCACTACAACCTGAAATATTCAAGCATAACTCGTAAGTAAGCCGCCCTAAACAAAGCGGCGAGCGGAGCGGGTAGCGGAGAGCGCAGCGGGCAGCGGCGACCGGAGTGGGTACGCCATGTTATCCGTCATAGTCACCGCTTAACTCGTCTTGACTTGAGACCTTTAACCCCGCTCCCACTTTAATACATATTAATAAGGAAAAATTAAAGCACAACTCAATCATATTACGGCTCCTTTTACAAGTAGTCCTAATGAAAGTATCTAATGTCAACACATATTGTTGCAACCAAAACGACGAACGAAGTTAACAAAAAATTGGGGCTTTTAAAAGATTTTGACACCCAAATTGGAGGCAAAGGTTGCCTTTGTTAGACTATAAAACATTGAAGTTGACTTCCGAATTATGAACACACAAAACGGCATTTGCAAAATTTTCTTAAGAATATTATGACGGATTCAGCGTTGATAATAATAATCAGTACAAATGGGAACATGTGAAATAATTAGTTACAGTGTCATTGACTCGAGCGACTATATATAACACGAAAATAATTGTATAATTAACATGCGCTAAACTTGTATCATAAAAAGTGATTAATAGCAGTCTTCTAATGAAATCTTTAAAAATATTAATTCTTAATTCACTTTCGAGAACTGGAAACGGGTCGACTACTCTCATATTAGAAACACGGTAATCGTATCAGGCATGAGTCAGAGTGTAGCTAAATAGCTTCTTATACAGAAGGTGCGTTAAGTGTAAAGCTACGAGTCGATTGCATGGGTATTTTCCGTACGCACTCGGCACTAAGTAGTGTGGAAATATTATGTTTCTTTGTATTATATCGTTCAGAACTCTGCTAATGACGTCATTCGCTGTAAGCAATATACTTAAAAAAGTTCTTCTGATGAATAGCGTTACGAATCCCAATCATAATAATTAATACTTGGCCGACTTACAACAATATTTACTCAATTTAGTTCTGCTACTATTGGTGGCAGAACTAAAGTGCAGAAACTATTTTCTGCACTTTCCCGATAGGCATAATATTTCAGTGTAAAATACTATCAGGGGCCTTACTATGAGCTCTTATAGGCTTTAGCAGTCTTGTTTTAATATTGCTTTAAGATTTGCCAAAGAAATGTCGGTTCTGTTTACATTTATAATTAGAGATCATTTTTGTTTATACGAAATTCTGATGTAATATTAATATAACACTGCTATGGGAGTTCATAGTAAGGCCCCAGGTCTAAGCCGGGTATGATGAAAATGCTTACTACTTTGGCACCTAACAGTTGACATTCGATAGCGGCCCGCATGCCGCAGGGCCCAGCACCTATAATGAACACCTTGTTCTGCGTACACAGCCGGCCCTTGCCGTACACCTTGTGATTGGCGCGAGCGTCAAATTTTTTGAAAAGAGCCTGCGCCTTCCACGAACTTGCCAGCTTTGCCTGAAATCATAAAACAATCAAATAATAATACCTTATAATAGAAAAAAAAATACTTAAAAAGCTTTTAGGGATTAAATCCGTCCAAACTCGATGGAGTTGCGTCGTTTGATTACGGAGACAATTTGACTACCTTCTAGTTCTATCTTTAGATCAGACCTATATCGTAATAATATTGCATTGTCATACAATTTATATAAATGCACAGACCACAGCTCAATTTGAGACCGACAAATGTATAACATTTTTCTTGTCATATTTGAATACAAACAAGTAAACGTTAATAAAAGCTTATAATGACCGTGAAATTATAACTATTCTGAAATTATAATTTACGACATCAAATACCATAGCCATGGTGTCAGTGCTGGCCTTAATTAAACAAAAAGCATCTGATTGGTTTGACCCAGAACGTGGAAACTAACATAGTTGACATAGTAGACATTACGTCGTTATTTTAATGATAACGAGAAAGAAAAATAGTTTTGCGTAGTAATAAGTTTGAATTAATTACAATTGTTGCGGAGCCATAAAATACCGGGAAAATTGCTGGCAATGCAAATGAAAATAGATGTGTACCGTAATGAAAAGTAATGTTACTTTCGCTGTGCATTAAAAATGTATAAATAATTCTTTAATTTCATATTAAGCTGTTTAAAATATTGAGGTTGGTAGATTAATTAGTCAAATAAACATTTTAGAAATTGTTAGCAAAATTACTTTTTCTCAAACATGTGCAAGAGCGAAACGTTTGTTCTCGTTCTTTTAGAGAAAACTGCATTTTTTTTCAGGTTCTGTTTTGTACTTGATACAAGCCTCAAACATAACAATATTATATTAAAATTAAAGAACAATAAAAATCCCTTTTCTGACTCAACAATACAAAAATTTGCAATGGAAAATGCGAGCTACTTTCTATAAAGTAATTTGTATAGCAATTAATACAATAATTGAAATTATTACAGGCAAATAAACATTAACAAGTTTCAAAAAAGTGATACTCCTTTCTATCATTTTAGTCTTACAGTGATTGCGCATAATATTATTATTAAAAATCAGTGCAATAACAAATTCTTAGAACTTTTATCTCTTATCAATTCAATGGAGATTGACTTATTAAGCTATATGGACATGTGACATTGCAATGACTATCAGTATTAATAAATACTAATTATTATTAACAATCGAAGCATACTACAGAATATCACCTGTAGATATGTTATTTAGCACGGAAAGTACGTCAATTTTTATACTTACAGATAGACACTAATAAGTTAAGTACCTAGTAAAACGATATTTAATAACTTAAGTACAAAATTAATATAATAGATGAGAGGAAAATGGCAATGACTAGATAAACGATAGCAATCACCCAGTCATAATGACGTCGTATCACATTGTAATTAATTATAGTAGATTATATTCATACGAGATCGCCAGAATCAGCCTATGACTAATATCTGCATGTTTCGGATGTAGTAAAATATAAATAAATGACACTCATATTACAAACACAGACAATGTGATTATATGATCCGATTATAGAACGTCACCCTGTGTGTCACGACTCACACGTCATTATGCAACTGCGTTGCACAAGCAGCTATCTATTCCCTGATGATCTCAAGTAAAAGTTTTCACTATCACTGTTTGCAAATAACTAAGAGTTATAATAGTTAATTATAACATTGCCTGTTCTGGCGCGGTAAGAATCGTTCAAAAAGACAAGAAAGCGAGTAATTAAATATTATGTTTCATGTTTGTAGGTGCTATAGTAATAAGATATTTGTATATCAACAAGTTTATTGCTATCCTAAAATTGCGACAAAGTCAATTACGCCCATAAAATTAGAATAATAACTGTCGTCCTCAATTAAAAATTTTATGGCTCAGCGTAACGTAATTTCAACCTTTTAAATAGAAAATGCCGTATAAGTTTTACGAACTAGACATAATCATTAACAATTAGAAAGGCGTATGAAAAACAAGACTTGTCGCTGTATTAAATGTTACACCAACATAAAAGTGAACGCAATCATAATCTCGCAGAAAACAAGCATAAAAAGAAACTCGCATAGCAAAACGACACACACTAATACGACTTTAATGATAAAATCATCAAATTGTTGAGATGAATTTTTTCCAACTAATCCGCTTGAAATGAACGCACAGAAATCGGAATAATGAATATTCATTAGCATGAATTCAGAAAGATAGGATACATTTCAACAAAAAAGGAACATCGGGTTGCGTGTAACTTTTAATCTAATAAAATAAATTTAAGACATTTTGCGCAATCATATAATTTTAGGTAGTGTATCTCTTAATTAATAACTAAATTGAATTCGCTTTAGCATAATTTAAGTGATTGCATAAATGATTTGCAACTTTCAAGTAAATAAGTATCAAGTAGGTAACAAATTGTATATCAATTAAACCTGAAAACAGCAATGTGCATTGACAGCTACAATTGACATTAAAATTTTACACAAGGGATAAAGGCGGAAGATCTCACTCAGTTAATGTAATCTACTTAAATCGTCCGGTCAAAGCCCGCAGTGCACGGTCGAACAGTGTAAATTAGTCAGGAACTCGGCTATTCATACAGCGAAATCTATTTATACAAATTACATTTACGTAATGCTTTGGAATTGGTTTCATCTCCAGCTATTTCTATACAAGTTGAGTTCATCCCACATTATCTCCAAATTTTTCAGTGGCGTATTGCCAAATTGTAGGTTCACAGAGGTTCTTACGAGAGATAATATCATGTTTTACAGTCGATGATCTTTGATATTTGAAAGTTAGTGCGGTGGCTTGTAAATAAAAAATAATAAGTATGTCTATAAATTACGATATTAATAAGGCTAGCTTCACGTCTGCGCTTTGGCCGAACTACAGTTGAAGAGAAAGGCCTTGTGACATTATTATACCTACGGATTTCGGAAAATAAAAAACGAATTTAAAATACCGATTATGTCAAAAAAATATGTTAGTACAAACTTACATCCCTAAGGTCAGCTGACTCGAGTCGGGGTCAATACGCCCGCCTGCGCACATCAATATAAGTTAGGTTGACAAATGTATTTTCAAAGATACGCTAAAATAAATTTGGAAGAAAAATTCCCTTTTAGTGCTGCTAATTTCAGAGCAAACTGTATGGTACTAAACTACTTACGAGAACCTCCTACTCTTGATGTTGCATATTTAAGCTGTTCTAAGGGCAAAGAGTCATCGTGTAATTGACAAGGCAAGTTTCGCAAATGACACTTGCGGTACGGCGCAGTCGTCGCACGCGACATGACAGCGGCTGCGGCGCCATCACGTCACGTCGCGTGTCACCAAACCAAGCCCATGTGTACCATTATTAGGAGACTCCATGGGGTATAAAATTATTTCTATACGTTTTGTAATATTGGTTTAAAATGCTCAAATTTTATGTGTACCTCAAAAGTTATTTTGCAACCTTTTTTTGAAAATGTCAAGCAGTAGAAAGTCAGTTTTATCGGTACAAAGTACCGTTTTAGTGTTTCGGTAGTTTGAAATGGAACTAAGACCTTAGTGTTAAACAGATCAATCTCGGCTTTATGTGAGAATAGAAACGCGTAGGAATTCCATTTACACCCATACAAAACAAGCATTCACGCGGGCAGCGGTGGCCTTGCTCCCGCCTCCTACGAAACTGCTAGTTTATGGACCTAAGATAATAAATGCTGTTTTGGATATATTAAAGAGATAGAAATATCTAGAACTGTGTAAGCGATTTAGATCGAGTGCGAAACTGTGTTCGAGTTTTCAATCAACGATCTACGTCGTACGGCCTACCATTATAGTGTCATGAAGATTCCAATTCCATAATGTATTGAAAGAATTCTGATGGTACAGGAGATCCTGCTTAATAGTACTCGGGCATTTTCATTTTTATAACTACAGACGAGAAAACTAATTTGTAGGATAGCTTTAGTAATCGATGAAAAATCGGTTGACAAACCTTGAGTTTGGGGTAAAAGTCCGGTAGCCTGTTAGGTTTGAGGTTGAGGGTCTTGCATATTTCCCGGTGCAACGCCAGGATCTGTTTCATGGTGCCGGCCGAGCAGAAGTGGTCGAACATCTCCGCCGCGAGCGCGCACTCCGGCGGAGTCGCCTCCACCCGACCCCCGCGATTCATCTTGATGTTTTGGACCCCTGCAAACAAAGACATGGACGTAATGTACCCCTTTTCACTGTACCTACCTATTACACAAGAAAAATGTTGTCTCTATTTTTTGGCGTCGCTCCTCGTCTTTGTGTGAATTGTTCCATAAATGGTGACATCAGACATGTCTGATCGTCAGGCATCAGTTATCACTTTCTAATAGATAAGAGAGAAATAAAAATAGAAAAAGAATTCTCAAAGGATACTGTAGAACAGTGATTCCCAAAGTGGTCTAGGTGGACTACTAGCCGGGGTCCACGGAAGTCTCGACGGGGGTCTACGTTGGGCGTGATATTAAATGGGGGTCTACACTTTGTAAGCGGGGGTGCATGAAAATTAATTTGTGTCCGATAGTGAAGAATTAAAATGTCAGCGTCGGCAGCGAAGCGAGGAGCACCGTCGGGTTTTAGTGGCGTAAACCCCATGGTGCGGCATTTTACACCGCCCCCAGGGGAGCCCCACATATCCCGGTGGCTCCCCCCAAACTACCGGGAATCTTTAAGAGATATCCCGACGAAAAAAAAAAGGTTCGTACCAGACCAGCAGACTTTCAAAAGTGGTCTAGGATATAAAAGAGTTTGGGAACCACTGCTGTAGAGTGTAGGTATAGTATTATATTATATATATACGTGCGGATGGAGCTAATAAAGGTCTGGTAGACTAGTCCAAGTTCTAACCTTTACTTACAACATTTTCCCTAAAATTACTTCGACTTTCGAAACTTAATTAATCTGTTTACGAAGAAAAGGTATTTAAACGTCACATTTTATTCACAAATCCTACCTACCAATTTCCGTTGTGATTCAATGTGATCTTTCTCGAAATAGTTCGTACACTATCGATTAGGTGTTGGGTGGCTACGTCTTGAATCTAAATTGCTTTTGAATTGATGTTTGATAGCGAACGTAACATCGCCCGTCACAAAAGATAATTAAACTTCAATTTCAGCGATTGAAAGCATCGTGTTCGATTTCTAACGATCAAGGCTGAACAAGTTAATTTACGAGAAAAGATGTACATACGTTACATAATATTAAATTCTATTTGTACTTAGGTACCTACCTAATGTCTGCCTAATTACTAATCTATATTAACTTCCTTACTAACATTAGGTATATTATTATATGAGTACGTGTTTGTTACCTACTCTGCAATAAATTTTCATTAAAGTCGGTGGTGATAGTACTCATTGTAGGTAAGTACAATTTTTTTTATAAGTATATAAATAGATTATGCAGGTACAATATAATATTACGTATTTGACTTTTAATTTGCTTTTAAGGCTATAGCAACTGTGTCTTTGTCTGCATATTATGACTTTCGCGTGAATCATTGGAGCACCATTTATAAGGCTCAATATAAATGTTCATTGAAATGCTAATAATGCAGAAATAATATTTATATACGCATATATCGGTAGTTTGCTCATAAATTATAGCATTGCCTTTGCTTGTTTTCCTACCTACATTTGAAACAAGTCGATACGCAACTCGTCCAACAAGATATCTTCCTAATAAGTCGACCAGGCTATTGTAATTTTTACTAATAATTCTACAAACAACTTAAATTTAACACTGAAATCTTGGTCGTGAATTCGTACCATGAAGTACCTTCATGTTGTTTTCAATTCGCTTCAGAGCTATAAAATGAGCTATAAAGAATTTCCCTAAGAAAACTCATGCATCTTGAAGGTCGCTGCATGAATTTTTTACACGTAAAGCTACAGTTCGTAACGAACTGTAGCTTTACGTGTAAAAAATTGAACGAACTGTTCGTTCGGAGGTTTTTTACCTTTTATAGGAACTTTATGCCGACGACATAAGGATCAATGACAAGAAAGTAAAGTAGGGTTGCCAAACTAAATATAAAATTAGAGATGAATTTGCGACACCGGATTTTCGGTTTTTGACTTTTTTATGGAATCTACCTGATGTTCGTAGTGTGTAGCTCATTAACTTAAAAATTAGGAAGAAAATTCAGGACACTAAAAAAACTAAAGTACTCCCGGGAAAATAGGACGGTTGGTAATCCCAAGGTTAAGTAACTGCGAGAGTCTGATCGGAGGACAATATACCTTGCCATATTATAGCAAATGGTTAATGAGCGATATACATAATTCAAAGGTCGACTTTATTCTTTGTTCTTTATCGCAAAAGGAACAAGTACCTAGTTATTCACAAGTTATGTGTGTGGTCGTATGAGAAGTATGTGTTTAATGATATTATGTATCTTTGTGTTGTGGAAATAAACAGCTTACCTATAGCGTCACTTCACACCAGGACAAACGACAAGCAGCGCTCAAAATTGTACTTTATTCCATACACAAGAAAAACTAATTTAGGAGCCTATACTATAATCTTTAGCCAATGGTTATTTTTATTTCACGACTGAAATGGTAAAAATAAATTATACTTAATAACGTTTGTCGAAGAAAATTGTATCTTAGTTATTAAAGTGACTTCAATAATAATAAAATCATTACCTGTTTCGGTACATGTTACTCTAATAAGTATAACCTTAAAAATAACTTTTATTGTAATTCTAGCTTCGTCAATTGGACGTTGCTAAGTAGACGAGTTTAAATTGTCTTAACTTATCTAATTATTCATGAGTACTGAGCGCGCTGCTCCTTAATTGAAGAAATGTTACGCCTTTCTAGGTTTGACTAGTTGTAATAACTTTAATAATTTTTAGGTTTCTAAATGAAGAGCATTATTTTCAAAACATCATCATCTTCACCTACTACTTTGTTTAATGTCTTCTGCCATTACGTATTCGCAATGGATTCATGATATTATATTATACAGAGAAATTTGGTCAAGTGGGACCTGGATAAATGACATACCCCCATAAATGGAACTCATGCTGCGGTCCCATCAACAGCTTGGCATTGAATTACCTCTGTTAGTGGGACGAAGCAACCTCTATAACCGGAATTCGTTATTTTGTTGTATCAACACAGTTACCTCTATAAATGAGACAGTAAGTGAATTTTATAGGCATAAACCTCTGCAACTGAAATAACATCATCTAGATTGTTTATTAACTTATTATTTTTCTTTTCTATAACTTCTATTCTGTCCTCTATTAATAGAACTCTCTATAAGTGAGTAGATATTTATTTATACCTGGGTATCTGAGAAACCGGGTACATGGAATTCCTCTATAAGTGAAACATTGCAGGTCCCTTGAAGTCTCACTTAATCAGGTTTAACTGTATTATAATATTCATATTATTTTATGCAGTATGCACCCTCTTAATATAGCCTTAAATACTATCTACGCCTACAATAAATATAATACTTACATAAATAGGTACCTACTTACTTTAAAAAAATAAAAAATGTAATATAGGTATAAAATTCTCGTGTCACAGTGTTAGCTACCATACTCCTCTGAAACAGCTTGAGCAAGACTTATGAAATTTTATATGCATACTCAGTAGGTCTGAGAATCAGCTACTTACTTTTTTCTATTTTCGGCAGAACAACATCTGTCGGGATCAACTAGTAATCAAAAAAAATATTAAGGCTAATCAAAAAATATAGGGACAACAAAAAATTTTATATACTTAATATTATTTAAAAGCACTGTAAATAACAGTATCAAAATGGAATAAGTTCTAGTAGAATCTCATTCTAAACTGTTCTAAGTAGGAAAATGGGTTCTAGCCAGTTGATTTACATAAGACATTTGAAATGCAATAATAACCTAACCCAAACAGTGTGTAAGGAGATATACTCCATAGTTAAACTATAGAGTAATACTAATACATAATACTAAAATCAATAAATAACCAGGTTACAAGTGATTGGTACAAAGATACATAGATAAAATACCTATTGGATGACAAAAATTGCTTGAACATTATATTTTTATCTTATCATTTTTCATATTCTTGATGCACCAGATAAAAATACAAAACATGTTTCGAAGCTAAATCATTTATGTACATACCAGTGGCGAGGCATCTAAACAACTGCATTACTATCGGCTTTCCTTTTGAATTAGTGTTTCAAAATTTCTTTTTTGCACTGTGCTGTATGCAATTAGAGATATCCCTTATCTACTTAGTGACTATGGCTTCCCTCTCAAGAAAACTTACCCTTCGCTACTGGTACACTCTTCTTCATATCTTATTCACATCAACATTTTTATGTGTTTCTGTTGTACTTACCTTACTGTCTTGATAATTCAAAATAAAATATATTTTTTAAATAAAATGCCATAATAGTACTTAACAGAGCTGGCCAGTTACCCTTCACTTGATTTGAAATATAATTTTGATATAGTTATATAATATACTTAACACTGAGTTGAGACATATTGTGCCTAATTATTTAGGTCAAACATATTAAGTTTTAGTATGATGTGTTAGGATAAAGTTACAGCAGTGGCCTAACAAGACCCATGGGGCACCCCAAATAGAAACCTTTTGGCTATGGATATAATATCTGGTACAATATAGTAACTACAAGTGGCAAAAACTGAGACGGGCATGACATAGACCATATTTTTTTTTTATTATAAATTAGTACTAATGGTTATATATAAAATAAGGATGTTCATAGGAATTGAATACCTCATGAAAAGAAATATTTCAAATTTGTACCCGTATGAGGAATAATTTCAGCCAGTTACTTAAAAACTGTTACATGAGCAGTTATAAGTGTTGTGTGTAGTTAAGTAATTAAATTGAGTGTGATAATTTAATAATTGCTTGCTTTAATTCACTTCCTCTTGTGCTTGTGGTTGAATCTTACAAATAATTAATGAGAATTGAAAATAATATTGAAGTTCTATTTTCCTGCTTTCAAAAAGAAACTTTTCTGAGTCCAAATATTTGGAAACTACAAAATTTTAGACTTTCTGCTGTAAAAACCTATTAAGTAATAACAAAACACTGTTTTGAAAATAAAGAGCTAAAGAGAAAAATGCCATGTGTATTTCCATCAAAAATATAGTCAATGTTGAGAAATAAAATATCACTCCATACCTAATAGTTTTTTAAAAGTTATGTACATTTTACATTCCTTTGAATTCCCTGAAATGTATGCATAGTATTATATTATATTTTATAATATAAT
>DWAK01000355.1:0-11318 GCA_018230145.1 Lepidochrysops patricia
TAAATAATTAATAAATTTATTTAATAAATTTACCTGATGTTTTTAGAAAGAATAGAAAACAATTCATTTGCATCTGTACAATATTTTATAAGAACAACAAATTTAATTTTTCGAATTACGCAGTTGGCATATAATCTATAAAACCTAAGACATTAGCAGCTTGATTATCTTAAAAAAATAAATAGCTGTCGTGTCACATACGTCCAACATACGTCAGTGTCACTTGGCGTCAATTTAAATTTTTAGTAGGGTACCTAGCAGCTAGCTACACAACTCAAAGTACATATATTTTTAATTTAAATTAAATTCTGAATTATAATCTCCTTTAATAATCATCAGAATTTCTTTTTGCGACACTCTGTCTGTGATATGTTTTGTAAGATAAGTAAATTTTTATAATACCCTTGTTAATGTGGGAATTCGTAAATAGGGCAATTTCTAATTTTGACTACACATCAATTTCTATGATGAGTGCGACAGTAAGCAGAATGCCTGCTAAGAAATCTGTATTTATTGCATATTTGTGTTGGTTATTCGGTGGTATTTTTGGATTACACCATTTCTATTTGCGAAGAGACCGACAGGCGTTCATTTGGTGGTCTACCCTTGGTGGGTTTGGTATTGGTTGGCTGGGGGAGGTATTCCGAATTCCTCGCTACGTAAGAGACGCTAATGATGATCCACAGTATATTCAGGAGCTAATCAAGAGGATGAATCAAAATAAAAAGGTACAATCTTAAACAATCTTGCATGACTTGTAAAGTGGGTTACAGTAAATAACTTATATGTTAGTAATTTAGTCATTATTATGAGAAAAGTACTTTTTTTGTTTTTAATATAACTTCAAGGTAAAATTATTTATAGTTTTTATGTATCAATAATTAACAATTATTATCTGGGTAATATTTAAAACTTTGTTCTACAAAACTACTTTCTTAACCTTCCTAAAATTTGTTTCTTCTTTAAGATATGACTTTCCTACAAAGGAGATGGGTCTTTTGTGTAAAAGGTAAATAATCTTGCTGTTTTGTTATGGCTATAATTTGCATAGATATCAGTGGCAAAGCGTCTAAACAACTCCATTACTATTGGCTTCCTTTTGAAATTGGTGTTTCAAAATTTCCTTATAACACTGTACTAACACACATCCCTTATCTAGCGACTATGGCTTCCCTCTAAAACAAATGCACCCTTTGCTACCGATAGAAATATTACATAAGACAGGAACATCAACATCATCCTCGCTGTGTCTTTTTCCATAATATGGCAAAATTGTATTATGGAAAATGATGCTGAAACGACACAACTCACTAATGGGGCCTCACCCTTACCGTACTGAGAGTATTAAAATCTAGGTACTTTAATACAAATATGAAAATTTTTACAGATTATCTTTATTCATGTTTGTACAGTTGTACACTATGTTTATTGCTAACACGGTAACATCACTTATAATTTTTGTGGGTTGGAAACACTGCATGTATTGTCCATTACACTATATATTATACATAATGAATGTGTAAATTTAGTAATATCCAAGAATACTTTGCAGATATGTTTCCTGTATACTAAGGTCCTCTATCTTTGAAATTTGAATCTTCTTTCTTTGAAGTTTTATTGTTGCTTTTGTTATTTCAAAAAACTTTTATTAAGATAACAGACATAAATAGGCTAGATTGTGAAGGAAGGTTTAAAATCAGTTTCATTGTAGCCACCATTTTCAATGAACCGTTTCACCGGTATGCTGATGGTTGGTTACTCTTGGGGCCAGATGATGTTGGTTGCTGTACCTGGAGATGAAGTTTGGGGTCTCAACTTGAAGTATCTGAACTATCTGATACCTCTTGTGGCTGCATTAGGTATGTAATTTTAGACTGTTGTCATACTACTCTATGTCCTAGTACAAAGTACTTGAACAGTTAGAAATAATCAAAATTGTTTTGCTTTGATGTTTGATTTCACCATTTTTATAAAAAGAAAATAGAAGAATATTAATAATGATATTTGATAATTTAATATTTCATTTTTGTAACATAATATTCCAATCTTGAAAGTTATGTAAAGTATTTTATCCTTCAGGCGTATGGACAGTTGGCAACATTGGACGGGAGCAAGGAGGTCTGAAGTGGCCTCTGCTGGCAGCGTATGCAGCATACCCTGTCCGCTACTATATCTACGATGAGAGCATCTGGTTCACGATCATGGTGCTGGCTTCTGCACTAGTGTTTGACAGTTTCTCAAAGGAGTGGAGGAGGACTCCTCGGAAACATCAGCATGTTGTGAAGTACTTGTATTTTGTTACTTTACACACATTTATGTTCTCAAGTTCTCAAGTATATCACATTAATCAGGAGTGGCCAACTTGATTGAACCTAAGATCTACTGTTTACTAAGGAAACCCTGTGCGATTTACCAAGTAGGTACATACTTTAGATTGAAATCTTATGTCGCGCACTCTGGACTTATTTATATTTTTGTCTGGTCACGATTAACTGGACTGATGTCGTGATCGACCAGTTGGCCACCCCTGACATAAATGTTTTAATTTAATTTACGTGTACGTTTCCTTATTTATGTTGTTAAGATCACAACATAAGTGCTGTATTTATTTATTTAGCATACCAATACTTATAGGTACAATATACAATACACAAATTAATGTTTGTTTTCAGGCGTATTGCTATATTAGGACTTTGTGCGTGCCTGTACTTGTCCCTATGGTGTAGTTACCTCTACTTCCATGGTACAATCACAGACAGTGAAGGTGACGAGGTGCCCATCTATGAAGCTCTACATCACTTCTTCACAAGTCCTTGGTAACAATCTATTGGAAACTTATTATCAGCCACTGAACCATTTACATCAGGTTGTTTGGTCTTCTTATATATTATACAGCTTATTTTTATAAAAAAATAATAATAAGTAAGTAAGTACAGTTACTTGCAATAAAATAATAAGTGTGTCAATTTTATACTTGCAATTGATAAGTGTGCTAAATAAGAATAAAAACACATAATGTTATATTATAATATCTTTCTACTTAATTACCAATATTTTTCAATAATAATTCATTAATTCAGGTGGTTGGATGTGAAGCAATGTCTGATTGACACCTACCAATATGCTCAACACCACGGCTGGTATGAAGTGTGGAAGCAGATTATTGAGCTCTCCGATCCACATGGAGAACAGAATGCTTTCAGGGTAAGTATATCCTTCTTTAGAAGTTATATGGTAGGTGCTGGGTGTATATTATTAGAGAGTGTCTCGTATTAGTAGCTGTTTCTTATTACCTTTGAGAAGTTTCCTACTTAATAAGAACAACTTTAATTTAATTTTTTTTTTTTCAAGTAGAAATATTGATTTAATAACAAAGGTAACTATCAAGTATATAGAGACACTTCCAAACGATTTATCGCTCTCATAAGATATTTTTATTATACTTATATTATTATGTAAGACAATTGACAGGTGCATGCGTGCATGCATGGCCGTGATTGGTTTAAAAGGTCAATATTGTAATTATTCTCTCTCTTGTAGGTCCTCGGTCTCGGTCCTGAAGCCACGCAACAGGAGATTACCTCGACCTGGCGGCGCCTATCACGCGAGAACCATCCGGACAAGGTGAAAGACGAGAAATTGAGGAGAGCGGCTCAGGAGAAGTTCATGGAGATACAGCAAGCTTACGAGATATTGTCCAACAGCAAGCACAGGCGGAACAGGAGGAACAAGAAGGACAATACTGACAAGAGCGAACACATCGAACTTTAAGGTGCATGATTCACTTGGAGACATTATGCTTTTACTAACTTACTCTTAAACAACTCTTATCTATATAACTATAACTTAAGCATTGGTGAAAATAATATTGTTTCATACGATACGAGACTACTAAATGATCGAAAGTGGATATAGATACTTAAGTAGTAGGCGCGGTTGGTGAAAACGGGCATTAAGCTCGTATTTATAAACAGATGTCATTGCCAAGATCTGCTGTCTGAGGAGTTGTGCTTATTAATAGAGCTACCGTACAAAGAGTCTTAGCAATAATTATCTGTTTATTAATACGAGTCTTAATGAATACTTAACTGGTTAGGTAATAGTCTATATTATATACATTATTACAGTTTGATTGATTGACTATCAAGTTATATCGCTGGACTAAAGAATGTCACATATACGACAAGAGCATTTCGAGTTTTTTAGTACCAACATGATTTAAATCATTTAACACCATTTTAAAACATATTTTTTGTCTGAAGATGCGATTAATATCAAATTCTCCATTTTTGTAATTTTATCGGTTAAAACAACTTAATAGCGACCTTATATTTTTGCGATAAAGTTATTTTTGCAGCCATTTGGTTATTTAGTACATTTTAGGTCCAGCATTATAACTAACAATGCGTGACACACTAATATACCTACTACAGTATTATAAATACTTAGCGTCACACATTCCAAAAGCGCGATTAAACACTTTTAACTCCAGTCAGTAACTTTAATAATATTGCACATATACATACACTATACCTACTTACATTTTAATAATAATTTGTTTTGTTTTATTTTATATTTTGTTTAATACTGTATTTCGCATTGCTCACTTTTTTGCATTTAACATGCCAAATGTTAATTTTAAAACATTATTACTTATATTAAATCAATGTTAACTTATTATTTATTACTAAGGTAGACATTTTAAAGTAATCAAATATTTTAATCTCATAAGTATTTTTAGCTGGAATCTCTTAAGCAACGAATCCGTTCCAACATTAAGTATATTTAGATAACTTTAAGACGAGAATTTATTTTATTTTAAAATTAGATTTAAAGATAAATAGTAAGTACTTCAATAAATGCTTATAATTCAATAAACACGAATTTTATTTTATTTTTAAGGCCAGCTGGTTTGACAGATTTTTTACTCGACCTTTGTACTTAGTATCTTCATTTCTTCATGCACCTCTGCGTTTTAATAAACCCGCTTATTTCGCGGATTATTTGGCTGTGGCCGAGTGGTTACGCTATCGCTTTGTGGGAGTTATCTATTGCCGAGTTTACGGATGGACATTTTTCTTGACGCAAGGTAAATGTTACTTGTAGGTACAGATTTGGAGGTACTATCATTTTATTCACCATTGTTTGAGCGAGGTGTCGATTTTTGATAGGCTGAGCTGTAGTTGGAGTGATGCTTATGTTGGATTGTTGTAGGAGGAAAGTATGGCAGTGTCATCAGCGCAGATTGCATTGTGGCTCCTCCCGTGTGAGGCATGTCAGCTGTAACTATTGTGTACATGTATTACGGCCCCAAGGACTGAGCCCTGGGATACTCTAAAGTGTAGACTCTAACCTGTATAAATGTATACCTATATCATAGAAGCGAGATATACCTAGTGCTATGTTCTTTTTTCACTTGAAAAGTTTCTATCCATTAAGGGCCAATGGAGTAGGTGGTCGAAGGAGAAAAGTATAGATTAGATTAAAAAATTATAGTCAAACCCACTGTCGTAGTTTATTTTTGCATTTCTTTCAATTCTATTAGATGTAACAAGGACTTCCGCGCCTGATTTAATATGTACTTAGTTGTCTGATCACTGGGCGTGTGTCATTGCCTGTGCAATGGCACAGGCAATGATTTTCAATGTCAGCCAACAATGTCGATACTGTAGGTACCTACCTATTGAGTTAAAATATCAAGGTAGGATTAGGACGAAGGATAATTCAAACACGACTCGAAAAATCGCACCCATCCTGGAATAAGTATGTAAGTGAAAAGTAACAACTTTTCAGGAGCGTAAAATAGCTATCCTAATTTTTTTTAAACATTTTTAGAAATATGTGGTATACATCAAGCTTATACTACCTGTGAGCAGCCTACCTTTTTAAATTATAAATTTAGTTAATGTGTTTTGAGAAAAATCAAAAAAAGAGCGGTGCGTAATTATTCCTCGGAAAATAATTTATTATGAATCTTGCGTTGTTGACACGTAGAAGTTTTGTTGTCAGGTGTAATTCCAGATAACCCTATAAATGCGTTCTGATTTAGTCGTGCGATGTGCATTCAACGTGTAATTAAAAGTCCCTCTCCCTTTCTTACTCCTCGACGCAGTTAAATTGGTTTTGAAGTCTGTCCTTGGATTTGTCAATTTGGACGGTCATTGTTGCATGCATATTCTCTCGTTACGTCCTTGGCTTTTTGGGTGAAAGTACATACGACCCACCTCACAGACCACACGAACCAGACAGTTGGCGGCGTGTTTTATGTCATTTGTGGTTTCCAGCATAGCGAAACGATTGTGTAGTTCTAGCTGAATGTATTTGCTGTTGTCATTTTTGAGTTGGGGCAGTACGGGTCTGATTGATCTCACTAAGCGTAAGCGCGGTCGCTCTATATTGATGTTTATGCTCAAGGTGCCGCTAACCAATTACGGTGATCACTTCGGCCTCCTTATCATGTAACTTGCGAAGAAGTTACATGATAAAGGGGCCGGTGTTAAACCTGTTGATCACGGAGACGTCCCTGAGCATATTATGACGCTTATTAGCAACTAGCGACCCGCCCCGGCTTCGCACGGGTGCAGTGCTGATAGCTACTATATTATACATATAAACCTTCTTCTTCAATCACTCTATCTATTAAAAAACCGCATCAAAATCCGTTGCGTAGTTTTAAAGATTTAAGCGAACAAAGGGACAGAGAAAGCGACTTTGTTTTATACTATGTAGTGATAATGAAGTCAATTTCATTTCTTGTCACGTTGTCGGGGCTTCGCCAGGTCGACTTTCTTTGGGGCTTCTTTTGGAAAAGCTGTTCATAAGAAAAAGC
Source organism: Lepidochrysops patricia (assembly GCA_018230145.1). NCBI lineage: Eukaryota > Metazoa > Arthropoda > Insecta > Lepidoptera > Lycaenidae > Lepidochrysops > Lepidochrysops patricia. The sequence continues at coordinate 6,830 of DWAK01000355.1, forward strand.
CCTTTTGATTTTAGAAAGTTTACCAGCATTTGCCCCCTATGACTTCTGTGTCCGTAGTCAATGGGACTGTTGGGTTTCGAATGTTTACATTTTTATTATAGAATGTGGGTAAAAATAACTTGCATTCGTTTGACAAGTGACAGCTTGACTCCTGTCATCTCCCATCTTTTTCCCTTATGTGCGACTATAATTGTGCTATAGGTACTACTCGCACCGCATTTGGAGAATTGCAAAAATCATCCATTGAATTTCTCGTTCGCAAAATACCTTAGAGGTGCATATGGACAGAGAAGTGGCGCCACGGACCTGGGAGATGAGCGGAGTACGTAGGTTAGTCGCACGCAACGCACTTTACTTTCCACTATTTCCTTGTGCATTTGTTAGTTAGTAAGTAATACATAGCCGATATATACAGTCCACTAATTAAATCCAGTAACCTATCTTTACCGCATAAAGGACAGGGGAGTCGGTGATCAGCTTCTCCACTTACTTTTCATTCGCCATCTTCTTGTACTACCTACCACTTTAGCCTTGAAGTCACCCATAACAACAGTGTCGACAGCAGCGGTATGACAAATGAGACATGGCTTTCGCTGTGCCATCGTACATTGCCTCTACCTCGTCGCCAGGGTGGGCTGATGTTGGTGCATATACTTAGATTACCCCTAGATGGTATCTTTGGGTAATTTTTAGTGTAAGGTATGCCAATCTTGCCCACAACATTGTCCTTGAGTGACTCATGGATCACAAAACCCACGCCACCTTGGGATGGTTGATGACGTACCAATAGGTATCTCACACAAAATTAATTCAAATAGGTACCTATACCTACTAACTTCGTTTTAAAATAAATGTTTAATTATGTTGCAATGTTTGACATATTTCTAGCTAATTCCTTGATTTTGAAGAGAAAAATTATGAAAAAAATTCACAATATGTATTAAATATTTCTTGACCTTTTAGTAATAAAAAAATGACACAAGTCCACTTGCACCTTTAGTCCAGGGGGGATGCGAAATAATAAAATAACTTTATTTGCATTTATTAAGGTAAGTGTACCTACATATCATTCCATCATTTATCTACATTTATTACAACTATAATTGTTAGTTCTAATGATTATTAACTTGTCTTTATTGCTTGCACTTGTGTCGGTAGGTAAGGGTTGCATTTTAATATTGCATACCTAAATAGACTCCAATAGTAAAAACTATACTCAAGAAACAGTTTATTTGCAACGTTAGAATACAGTGACAGATTGACAAAGAAATCTAGAATTTTGTCTCCAGAATCTGTCAGTATGTCTATTCCTGTATAGACGGAGCATTTCTGCAGTGACCATACTAAGCCCATGTCATATAAAATGCTTTTATATTTCTTAACTTAAACATTGTTGTACCAAACTAGTTGCATTCTTATTGTCTCAATATCGGCAACATGAAAGTCATTGTCGAATATAAATTAGGTAGGAGTACTAAAAATCATTGTAATGTATTGTAAGCCAAGGTGAAATAAACGTAATGGAATATGTTTAACACAATCACTATATTATATATAAGTAAATAATTGGACAGAGTTTTTGCTTAGTGCTATGACTCAATATATAAATCAGCTGTCAACAAAAAGTGAGGCAGCACGGGGTTCTTCTTCTTCTTCTTTTATTATTTGCGGCCTCAGTGAGTTGCCAGTGTCAGAGTTTCTTTTAGGCTTGCCCCCACCGGCGTGACATGGCTAGATGGCGTGAGCAGGTGGTGGGGGTTTCGGCAAGGCATGGCATTGGCTGGCTTGGCTGGCTCGCTGTGATTGGCTGAGACGCTTCGTTACAGTATATTTAAAAAGTAAAGAGAGAAAGAATTAATCAAACTTATTAAATACGTTTCAGTTCTTCTCTTATTGCTTTCTTAATTTATTTACACACATTTATTAAATTTAAATTAATTGGCAATTTTAGCTAGCTACCGTGCGCAATATACCTACTTATTAGGTATTGCATGCAAGATATTAGGATTGCTAACTTTTTAAAAATTCATGAAAAGTTGGTCGAATACTTTAATAGCGAATTAATAATTCATAATGCGTCTGTATTTATTTAATTAAATAATAGTTATTTTAAATTATTTTGTACGTATTCCTTATTTACAGTTTTATTTTGGAATGGCACATACATATATATCCCTGCTGTCAGCAGCTACGTCTATATAATATTTAACATGCATTAATTTAACACCTTATTCAGTAATATATTATTTACATTGCAGATGGCAGACGAGGTCGTGTTTATAGTAATATTAATGCTTATATATGATACAATATAATATTTTTTCATAACTTTGAGCGTTATTTATTGTGCTTGACAATTTATTTACATGCTTAAATTAATTCTGCATTTAATACAGGATTATAACAAAATCGTTGCATAATTATGAAATTGATCAGTTGAGGCAAGACCAGTCGAAGTGACATGTCAAGAGCTCTTTACATCGATCAAATTTTATTGGCAAGAAACTATTCGTACCAGGAGAGGAGCCGGTTAATACCATTTTATTAATCATTGAAAATATAAACAAATACCTATTTAAATCCCGTTAACTTGTTTGCTATATGCTATATGCTAATGGCAAAATAGATACAAATTGAACGCTTCATAGTGTAATTTACATCTAAATATCACAGTTTAACATTAAAATTATATTTTGTAATGTCTTTATATTTTAAAAACAATCATAGTATTTCTTACCTACATTAATAAATATAATTTGTAAAGGACAATTTAAGTCCTAGTTTTATACAAGTTTTATAACACATTTTTCTATTACATACTGGTTCTTGATTAGGTATATTAAATGTTCGTCAACAAGCTAGCTTCTGCGCTCAAAGTCAGGAGATCAGTCTAGAACTTCACTAACACTCACACCGTCGTTTCGTTTCGACGCAGCTATGGCTGAAGTTCTCGTTGCAAGTTTTAATATTCGTGGTCGGACATCGACTCTTCCTTCACATATTTCCTTTGGACATGTTATCGAATTTGGTCTTTTCTTTCGTTTCCATAGGATATCTTGGAGGATATATACTAAAGTATCTCAAACTCGTAGCGTCCGATACACAATGCACATGCACTGTTGTTGTGGTAATGTCTCAGTTCTAGTTCATCGGGGTTCACTGTTGTATCGTAGTAGATCTTGATCCCAAGTTTCTGGTCGATTGGAGTTTTCACTCGCAGTATTTTCTGGCGATCTAAGGTTATAAGTATAACAGACATAATCTAACAAGCATCCTAGTGGCATAAGTCGTGTTGTTAAAATAATTTAGTTACCGAGTCATATGGACATCTAAGCTGGGTAGCTTCTTTGAGAACTTTTGTTGGCATCGCAATTTTAACATTTTCTTCTTCTGGTACGCTTTTGTATACTTAACAAAAGCCCCTGACCCTAGCTTGCTACCTCTTCGTAGTTCCGCTTCTTTAACTATTCGCAATTTGGCTAAATTGGGTTTAACATTTGTCGGTCTAAGGGGTTTGTTGTCTTCGCGAACAGTTAGAACTATGATCATTTTTACAGCTTCTTTCTTTGCGTTTACTCTTTGGCGACATGCGTAACCAATTATTTCCAAAGTGACTATTAAAATAACACCTGTACTCTGTAGTCTCTGTAGCGACTCTTTTTGCCTAATAGGTCCATGTAATCCTGAGTAAATATTTGTGGTCTTTTCGTTGCTTTGAACTTTGGCTGAAGGTATTCGTCAGCTTCCACTAAAGGTTCCGGTCCATCAATTGATGCCGATGAAGGTTTCCGATTAGTTCTTTATCATCCTGAAAATAGAAAAAAAAGTAATTCCGATATTCTTCTCACTTTTATGTTGCTAACTCTGATTATAAAGTATTAATAATAATTCGGAGTTTAAAGAAAATATCAAAATCACGTAATGACTAATTTTTAAGCTTACCTGTGTGGAGTGAGATGGCAGACGCATAAACTTGAGATGAGTTTAATCTCAAAGAATTACTAAGTATCTTCCAGAATCCTTCGCCATTCCGCAAATGTGTCTGCTAGTTGTTTAAATGTTGGTCTACTATCAGCGTTTAACATCCTACATGGTACCATTACGCAATAAATATCTAGTGTGCATATAGGTACTAGGCTGGGGTAATTTTAGTTCATTTTCTATGAGTTCCGGAACGTTTCTGACTGAAATATTTGCATTCGGCCTATTTCCATAGGTCAATATCTCCCATATAGTGACACCGAAAGCCCATATATAAGCCCAAGCCCAAATATTCTATGTTGAACACAATTTATGGGCATCTTACCGCCAGACCGAAGTTAGTAATTTTTACACAATATGGTGTCTGAACTAGTACATTTCGGGCAGCTAAATTTCTATGGACCTTTAGGTACGCCATGTCTCAGGCTATTTGAGTGCACCAATTTAAGAATGCTTTCGATCCAATTTTCTCCTTATGTGTTTTTACATATAGACAAGCATCCCAGTG
>DWAK01000356.1:0-11296 GCA_018230145.1 Lepidochrysops patricia
CTTGGTTCTTGACGGAATGGCTCGGCGAAAAGGCGCGGCAGCCGGCTGCCGCTTGGGGCCTGTAGGGTGTCCGATTTACACACGATAAGTTGTTAAGTATTAAACTAAATTTTAACTTAATTATAAGTGACACTACTTGATACATTACTTAATACACTACTGAATTTTGTGATTACATGCAAAAAGTCGTAGTAATGTCACTTAAAATTAAATTAAAATTTATTTACTTAACAACTTATCGTGTGTAAATCGGAGTGTTCAAACGAAGTACCTACTAAATTCGCGATACGTATCTACTCGTCGTATATCATTGGTTGTCATTTAATTGAGTTTATCAAATCAAAGGATTAACTGTAATTTCGAGTATGTACTCGGTTTGGTATTATTCTATATTTAGATATAACTCATTCTCGTTTCACATTGGAATATTCTCGAATACAACTTGCATGATCTAACGAATCGCTTCTGCTACTGATTGATATTTTATAAATGATTTTATGGTAACCGAACACGATACACTTTGTAGTCCTGTTTGATTGAGTTCTTCTATAAGAATTAAACTATACCAACCGTTTCAGTCGTTTTTGCATCGACATTTCCGATGATTATTAATCGAGCGGTACGAGCTGTAGCCTAGGCTGTAGCTTTTCAATACGTTGGCTTAATCCAAACATTTCCCAAATATATAAAACTCCGAACTATATACCGAATAATATAATAGGTGAGACTAATCGGGAAAATAAAAATCGTCAGCAATTTTTGTGAACACTCCGACGTTACGTGACAAGATTAAGATCAAAAACCTTTTTGAGGGAATGGTGTTCTAATGAAAACTGTGGCACCTTCACATTGCGTTTGAACTTGATTGATCACCATCACCTCACCCAGCTCGCCCAGTTCATTCAACCTTTCCCACACGCATTTATTGATTATTGTCCAATTTGATTTTGGTTTAAAGCATTGATATAATATGTTAGATGCGCCCTTACCTACACGTGTCAGCGCAAAAATTTGTAAATCTCGAAATGAGAGCCCACTCTTTTGAAAGCAGTGAGCATTAGGGCGCGGTGACAATAGGACGTGTATACCGCATTCTAACTACAAGTGTTCAGAAATAAGGCTAAAGGTGTTACATGTTACTTACGTGCAAAAACATTGCTGCAGTTCTGAGGGCGTTGGGCGCATCTATCGATAGATATCGATGGTTTAAAGTGGGTGGGTCGTGATTTGTCTGGCCTTAATAACATAAGTGAGTTATTACGCCAAGACAATCACGTACATATTTTCATAGATTATGTTTCACTCGGTGCCATTTAGACTCAAAAATTATTCCGCCTAGTGTGTTTTTTATACACTAGCGACCCGGCTTTGCGCGGGTGCAACGCTGATATTAAATACACTACAGAAAATTTGTGAACGTGGTATATAAAAATATTATAAATTATACATATAAAACTTCCTCTTTAATCACTCTATTGAAAATACCGCATCATAATCCGTTGCGTAGTTTTAAAGATTTAAGCATGGGTACATAGGGATATGGGGACAGAAAAAGTGACTTTGTTTTATACTATGTAGTGTTATTAAATCTTTCAGGAATGGTATATGTCCGGATCAATAAAGCAATATAATATTATGTAGGTATGTACATACTTTTCATTAAAAATGCTAAATTAAATGCTTATCTGATTGCTATCATATAGCGTTCAGTTAAAAAATCTAACTTGTATCGCTCACTTATCGCTTGGCCACAACCAAATAAGTCGCGAAATAAGCGGCTTAATTTGTGACGCTGAGGTAAAGAGAACGCACTACAACTATACATTTGTGGTGCGTTCTCTTTTCCTCATTGCGTGATTTACGCAGCTTATTTCGCGGCTTATTTGGCTATGTTTACCCCTTTATACCAGAATTATCTCTACCTATCTATTATAGAAAATTCTAGTATCACAATGTTAGTTACCGACTCTCCTAAACGGCTCCACCGATTCTTATGAAATTTGTTATACATATTCAATGGGTCTGAGAATCGGCTAATATCTTTTTTTTTCTATGTTAGTCAGAACAAAGTCAGTTAGGATCAGCTAGTATATTAATAACTAGCTGACCCAGCGAACTTTGTTCCGCCGTAGAAGAATAAATGAGCAGATACAGGAACGGGATAAAAATGTATCCTATGTCCTTCTCCTGCTGGAGGTAGCTAAGAAAGCTACCTCTCTACCAATTTTCAGCCAAATCAGTTCAACCTTGAGTTATAAATAGTGTAATAACACGACTTTCTTTTATATACTTATATATAGATATATAGATATTCTTATTCCGCCTGCGTCGGTGAAAATACCCCATGTAAATGAATTATAGGAACTGTTTACCATTTTTTGGTTTGTTACGCTTATCGGGTAAATTACCTGTCCGTTTGTAACATACATCTTGCGTGTTTGGAAGAGGCCCGAATACATGAATTACATATTTGTATTTTCTCCCTTTATCCTAACGATATCTACGTATATGATTAAACATTTATTGTGGGCCGTAAAGATAGAGCATATTATACTACCAAGCAGTGGCGAGGCATCCAAACAACTTCATTATTATCGGCTTCCCTTTTAAATCGGTATATCAAAATTTCCTTATTGCACTGTGCTGTATGCAGTTGTACCCTTCTCTTATCTAGCGACTACGGCTTCCCTCTAAAGAGAATTCACCCTTTGCTACTGTATTGTACTGATAGATGTACTGATATATGTTTGTCTAAAACACTTAAGTTTAATTCAATTGATAAATCGGATAACTGTAACCGCATCACACAGTTTAAGTGGAACTTTTCTCCAATCAGTACTGTTCTTTTCCTTGTAAGCATTTAGTAGGTAACTGACGCAACATTGTACCAATTTAAAATCGCCGATCGTTTTTTTTAATGAGCATTATAACATTAAGATATTTTTCATGTTATTTATAAACTGACACACTATTGTAGAATACAATTTCAGTGAAAACGAAATATAATTTCACTTAACAAATTACAATTTCACATGTACGAGTTCAGTTTTAAAACATGTACCGAAATGTTGGTAGTTACTGTTAAGAACCGAAATATTGGTTGTTACTGTTAGTTAGTTAATGTAGCAAACTCCATTTTAATTTATATTATTTTAATGTATTTCTTATTACTGTTTTAAGATATTTTCCATGAGCTTCTGTATTTTTTTGGCTTGTGAACTCTATCTATGTCGAATTTAAAATTCTCGTAAAACTAATTCTTATTTTTATCTACTTATATTATACCTTATAATAATGTCAATATGTTTTATGGATTTGTTTTATGATTATATGAATTTGTCTGTGCCGGATTTCATATTTCTACAATCGCACAATTCTCGTATATATAAGTTTAGAAACCGTGTATCGATCCTTTGGTGTACAGACAGTACTTCCTTCAGTAGCAGCGGAAATTACGAAGAACGATATAATCTGCGTTGCGTGCACCCACCGTCATTATATGCCGCCGTTCGCCCGCTATCACTCGATAAGAAAGAATTGTGACTAAACTAATGCTAATCAAGTCAGACTAACTACTACTACTAATAATACGAATACTATCGGCGATAAAACAATTGATACAGCCTTTAAAATAAATGTCATTGAAACCGGGCAGCCTCAAGCCAGCAGCTTCGCACAAGTCATTTTATACTGTCGAAGGGTGTACGCAATACACAAGTATCTAGCCTTTACTCTAATATACTTGGAAAAACGACAGATCAGTGATAGAACCGAGAGAGAAAGTTTAAGACACTAGATTTTTAAGAAAAATGAAGAAGCATCCCTATCTTTCCAAATCAAAAAAACTTAACGAGGCATGTCGAACTAAAAAGTGTCCAAAATTGAAAGGCCCACTTTGATCGTGTGGTTTAATTTTTACTGAAGTATGGAAGATCGAAATGACCAGACCATAGATATCCTTATCCTTACATACATATTATAAAACAAAGTCCCCGGTCCCGTCTGTTCGTCTGTCTGTTCGCGATAAACCCAAAAACTACTGCACGAATTTACATGCGGTTTTTAACAATCGATTGTCAGAGGTGTCAAAAAATTACGCCATCTGGAAGGTTTCTACTACGAATTAATAAGACAGCCGTGCGAAACCGGGCGGGTTGCTAGTGGTATGATAAAAATAAGATTTTATTACTTGTATGAAAATTTATTCTATCAAATATTACGTCATTTTATATCCTTCGCTTCGCTTGGGTCGGATTTTTGGGTGGGACAGTCTGGATAAACTGTAAATTTGATTGTTTGATGGATAGATTTGCGTGCGAACAATGTATCGATACTATTTACAGTATAAGCCCTATTGGTGATGCCCTCTCTCAATTTCTTATGTTAGAGCCACACTAACGGGAAATGCCATTAATTATTGCGATAATGGACGTTGACCCCTACGGTTGACGTCCATTATCGCAATAATTAGCGGCATTTCCCGTTTGCGTTACCTGAACATATAGTCAGTATTTTTTTATGACAAATCATGTTCTAACAAATTAATATACGTCACTTCTTCGTGTACGACGCGCTTAATATACAATTTATTCTTCTTAAATAAAATACCAACGCTTCTCGATTCTTTCATTACTTTCCTTTGTCATGAACTTTTTGACACTAATGAATTAAAGTGAATAAATTTTTAGGGGACAATTCAATTATCAATGTTGGTGATTCGATTATTTGTGGGTATTTTTGGATCGCTGCGTTAGTGACGTCATCCACGTTACCGACATTACGGACTTTATCGAAGAATATCTGATCTTATATAGATTTCCGTTCTGTTCGTTGAAACTAATGGATGGCAGATATATAAGTCATTTTTATGAAATCATAAATTGTACCTTCACAAAGAATTAAATTCAATCGTTCAACAAGTTGCGACACTCGCCAATACCAACTGCTAATTGCACTTACCGTATAAACGTGTTTAAAATGCTACTACAAAAAATAAAAGGAATATAATAAATAAAATAGTAATTAGGTATGCAACTAGTGTGGTAAGTTATCGATTATGCACGAGAGAAGTTGCGCGCACAACGTTTTTCATTTACTTGTCGCGTCGTTCATTTGCTCGAGACAATACCGCACGAGAGCAATACACTATTTTTTATTACAAACTAGCTTTTTAGAACCACTAGATCCGGAGATTAGCGCGTTTAAACAAACAAACTTTTCCGCTTTATAAATTTTAGTATAGATAGTACTTAATAAACTAGTGAACCGTAAACCTGATCTTTAGGTCTTTGGGCCATAAAATGATCCCTTAATGAAAGTCGGTTGAAAAGAGAACATTTCACCATTATTATAGCCTCTGGCGTTACTATCTACCAGTGTCGGGGTGTCTAAACAACTCCGTTACTATCGGCTTCCCTTCTGAATCGGTGTTTATAAATTTCCTTATTGTACTGTGCTGTATGCAGTCGTAGACATTCCTTATCTAGCGACTACGGCATCCCTCTAAAGAAAACACACCCTTCGCTACTGCTATCTAGTATTATAAACTCATAGGAAAACTAATTTCCTGTCTACTAGAATATTAATATGTATGTGTGTCTTTCAATTTCATTCTATGGAAAAGACATTCTTACAAAACCTTACTCTTTATAATTTTAGAAGTGAAAATTTTTCTATAAACTAAATAAAATAACTAAATAAAAATCAGAATATATAAACTGTAGGAGAGGATATCGAAGTAAGTTTTAATCGCTCCGCAAATGTAATGCAATTAAACGTGGGCGGTCGTTTGAATTGACAGGTGTTTCCAACTATTCCATAAACGATTCCATTTTCAAATTGCTTTGTTTATGCCCGCTTTGTATTTATTCTTTCCGAGTTTGTCTATGCAACCAGTGTTTTAAAAACAACAGACACGTTCTTGCATAAAATCGGCATTAAGTGGCTACCGCACCGCTATCATTTTTAATTTTTTTTTGTTATAAATGTCAAATTTAATGATCGTGGATGGATTCATGGACGTTTGTTCCTTCTTCATAGGTTACAAGCATAGATTAATGATTGGTCTCTGCACGCTGTGCTACAACCAGACGGAGTTCTTCGTGTACATGAAAAATGAGGCAACTTTTGGTACGTCATACTAAACGTCAAAAAACGTTAAGAAAATGTACTGCAAACATACGCACACTATGTTTTCTTGACGCCTCATTTTGGAATCTGAGTTTTCTTTATAGAGCTCCATCTCGTCGTAGCGCGCAGAGACCAATATTTTGTATATTTTTAATATTTCATATACAATACAAGTTATTCTGAAAAACGGAGTATTTGTGAATAAAAGCTGGTAGGTCCTTACTTAATACCTCGATCCTTGGAATCCCAGAAATAATAGATATTTAATAAAATATATATGAAATACGATAATTGTAAAAGTTTGTAATGAATATATCATTACAAACTTTAACAATTGCTGCTTAATACGTAAAATTATTATTACTTAAGTAAAAATAATATTCTTACGTAAAAACCAACTAAAGGGATGTAATTCGGAAATGAAACAAAATACTATAATATTATGTTCCTTGTATGTTATGTAAAAGCAAATATATTTAGTGTTACATAAGAAGTGTTATACAAGTAATATAATATTACAGAACTCTTCTAGAAAAGTTTTCTATATTAATAAAGTTTAGTGGCTCCGTTCAGAAACAAGTAATAATATTACTTTGTCCTTTTTCAACCTCTCTCCAGTCTATACGTTCAGAAACTATTTTACAACTTATCACTACCACAAAGGTGAAACTCCTAGGTTAATATAGCTAGGCCAGGTCCCGATACACGTTGTTTTGGCAAAACTAAAAAGAGTTCGTTTGTTTGGTTGACACCCTAATCTCGAGAAGTACTGATCTGATTTGAAAAATTCGTTCAGTGTTGGATAGCCCGTTTCTAGAGAAAGTCACTTCATGTATTGTATTTTTTGAATGTCACCTCATGTATTTACATAATTTTAATCACAATCTTTCCCAATTATCACCGTTGATCGATACACGTTTAATATTAAAAAGACGTCGGCCATATTGATTTACTTGACTTTCGGGGTTCTTCAAATGAATTTCGTGGAATGATTGACTTCTTTTCATCTAATTTCTTCCTGTTCTATTTTCCTTCCCTAAAAGGGCCAAAATATTATTGTGTTAAATATAAAAAGGCTGAAATTAAAAAAAAAATAATTATATTAACTTGAAATGCTGTAGACGTATGTGTTGTGACGGAAGAATTTGCGTAATGTACCATTGTACACCTTTAAATATCTTGGACATTTTGTAACTGACAGCCTTAAAGACAATGTAGATTTGGAGCGAAAGCGCAGGGCGCTGTCTGTTGTGGCGAATATGTTGGTCCATAGATTCCAACGCTTCACAGACGCGGTAATGATTACTTTTTAAGGCATGTGCACGTCTTTTTACACCTGCAGCTTAAGGACGAACTTTAGCAAAAAAGCCTACAGCGCCCTACGCATTCAATATAACAATGCCTTCAGGGACATGTTGCGTCTGCCGCGGTTCTGTAGCGCATCAGGCATGTTTGCCCTTGCGGATGTGGATAGTTTTGAAGCAATCCTCCGAAAGAAGACTGCATCGCTGCTGACTAGGACAGGTCTAGGTCCTGAGAGATATTCGACAGTGGCGATTGTCCGCTGGTCGACTGTATGATCAATAGGACAAAATCACTGTTTAAGATAGAGTACTGAGTACTAACATAGTAATAAGGCTAACTAACAATAAAATATAGAATAGACATATTTAGGTATTATGGATTATTGTTGTCCGAAATAAAGATATTTTATTTTATTTATTTAACCGAGAAAGTTACGAAATGCATGGTTACAGTATTACAGTAATCAAAAATGTGTAATTTGTAACGAATCTTGCGATGTCTATATCAAAGTTGCCGATTGACCAAACGTAAGTACGATTTAATGGGCGTTGAAACTGCTGCACTCGATGCGATATTTTGTATTTAAATATTGGACCGTCCGAGTGTTGGGGCAAAGTTGGTCTTGGATTGTTCAAAGGAATTGGTCGATATACACACAGGGGTGGCTTATTTACAGGAACAATAATTCTTATTTTAAACGTAACGATAATTATGTTGAAGTACAAACACATAGAACTGTTTAATATCGTACGGTGCTATTTCCGCTCAGAAAAACATAATACTTAAGTAATATTATGAGCGCAAATATCACTTTTTACGGCTAATTTCACAGAATTGCCCCCAAATTATCGTCTTTTTGAGGTTAGGGTTGAGATCGCGCAATTGAAGGGCCTTTTTTCGTCGGCCCAGCCGAAACAATGGGGCTTAATGATGCGACCGCGTATTGTATTTTTGCCCTAGTTTTTGTATGGATTTATTAAACACTGAACGATTTTAGTCTGTACGAGTAAATAACAGGAAATGGGTGGTGCCATACAAAAGTTACCACAGTCTGCAATTTTGCGTAAAACACCACATTACAATTGAAATACATTCTTTTATAATCTACTCCACATCACTTCCAAGCATCATCATCATCAGTAACTGCAAGCACCATCAGTATTTTTGGACACAATTAAAAGAATCTAAACATTTGATTCCTAATCGTACCAATCGTTGCCTATCATTGGCGAGGCGTCTAAAGAACTCCATTCCTAACGGCTTCCCTTTTGATTTTCCATATCATCGTGCAAAATGCGTTTATATCTCTCACCTAGCGACTACGGCTTCCCCCTTCAGAAATATTACCCTTCGCCACTGTTGCCCATGCCAATTTAAACTATGAACTTGTGCTTTCAAACCATAACACGCATAAATCAAAGTTGAGTGTTCAAAATTTGAATATAATTTACCCGCTATCGTCATTCCGATCACACTCGACGGCGTAAGATGGATCAGCGCGATCAGAGGCCTCGTTACCCGAATGTATACCCATAACCCGTTGGGGTATATTGCGTCCCCGCCGGATGGGGTAAAAAATACCCGTAATCTGTCACGTCACACCGTATTACAGGTTAATAGCCTTATAAATATGGCCTCAGTGTGGACTTCTACGATTTGATTTTTACTTCAAATAATCGTTTGTGATTGGACCCTTTTGTTTTCCGAATTAATAGCACTAAAAATTGATCTTTATGTATAGTATTTGTACTAATCTCAAATTTCTGTTATTTTATTACGTACTTGCATTACAAGCGAATGCTCGCAATAAGGTAGCCTAATGTCTTTCGGTCTAATTCAATCAAGTGGAGACCCGGACATTAGCGGTCAGCTTATTATTATTAATTACTGAATTCGGACGAAATCCACACTTAATGGAATTCTCAAATATGTTAATAGCCTGCAAGGGTCATATGATGACAAAAGTTTCGAAAAAAGGGTCCAGAGAGTACCTCGTGACTCTCTGTTCTCGCTGTCCCGCTCGCACGCACATATTAGCGAGCGAGACAGACTGAAAAGTGCCGCTACAAAAATATCCTTTTATTTCCCGCCATTATTTTCAGTTAAACGCTGTTTAATATCGACATAAATCTATCACATAGGCCATAGAAGTTTTCTCATAATAGGGAGAACGTCATAAAATAGTTTTATTAGCTTTTTTAGCTTTAGGTGCCTCCATCGAACATGTTGCCAACAGAGGTCAAATGTAACAACAGCTTAAGCGGAAATCTGAATAGGGAAGACTGATGGACGGAGGTACGTGTCGAAACTTTGACATTTTGTTGTCACTCTTTGACATTTTTAATTTGTACTGTTTTGTTGTCGTGAGTCATGACTCGTGACTCGTGTCTCGCATCACCTTTCACGTTTTCGTATGATCCTTGAATCGTATTTATTTGTACCGCAAAGAGATAGACAAATATACTCCATACTCCGTCTGTTTGGGGCTCTAATTTTTACATAATGATACACGTACCTTCCTATTGTAAATTTACATTTATTTTGTCGTTACATCCATTTAATCTCCCGCATTTATATTAGCGATATTACGTCGTTTAAGGCGTGCGATATTACGACACAGAATGTAATATGTTACGCTGCTAGAAGGGTTGAGTGTATGAGGTTCGGTGCAGACGGGACACAAGCAAACTGACCACTATTTTGTAAATTTTGATGATTATAGCCTTAATGCCTACCAGTGTAAAGTATCGTCGTAAATCTTTATATTTATCGAATCTTTAACAAACCTTCTTCTTTTCTTTCCTTTTAGTGCTTTCCGAGAAAGCACTAAAAGAAACATATACTATATAAAATGTAAGTTAGCATTTTCCTTTAAAACGGATTGATCGATTTTTATGAAATTTTATTTGCATATTCAGTAGGTCTGAGAATCAGCTATAATTTATTTTTCTATTTTCGGCAGTACAACGCCTGTCGGGATCAATTAGTAATACATAATTGTTGATCAATGACACTGGTTGTCATAATATAATGCGAGGTATAAACTTAAACAAATGTATGACACTCAACATCAAAAGCTGCATTTGTGTGGTTTTATAGTGACGCGGTTGCCAGCGCGGTTGGTACGCGTCGCGGTCCTCGAGCTTTGAGTGCCTTAGATCGTTATATAGTAAAATAAACGAGCCGCGCGGGTGGTCGTTCTCGTTGACTGCGACGCGTAACCTAATTTATTTCAATTTAGAATTGTACAATGTTTAATTTCTGACTTTAAACCCTTATCAAGTATTTTTCAATTTTCCTTCCATTGCTTGTAGTGGCAGCCAAAAACTTCTTATAAAGGATTTCTACTAGTTACATAATTTAACATAAATAATATCGTGTAGTCGCGGTCATCTGAGGCTCGTCTGCGCCGCCCCGGAGGAAGCTGCTTCCAAAACGTCACTAACAGGATATTTCCTTCCTAATACAACTTTATACAAGTTACTTATGCTTTGAATAACTTACGACGTGCGATGAAAAGTTTGTCGAATATTTTAACGACACGAAAACATTTGCCTTTGAAGCTAATATTATGTGAATATATATTAGTTTATATTATAAAAGGAACGCGACTTTTGTTTTTTATTAAGAAAATATATAATAAACAAAAAAGTAGCAAATATTGTTAGTGAAAACTTAAAATATTTGTTACTTTTTGTTCCAAAAACGAATATTAATAAACAGTCACAAGAACGAAACCGCAGTTAAAAGTTAGTTGAACATGAAATTAAATTTAATTCTGTTCAAACCTTTTTTTTTTTTTTTTTCCGTGGAGAAATGCCTTACGCATTTCCGGCAGCTGGGGGACGGCCGCCGGAGTATG
>DWAK01000357.1:0-11283 GCA_018230145.1 Lepidochrysops patricia
CTTAAAATTATTACTGTTTTTCTCTATTATAATTATAGAACACACCGAAAACAAATTATAACTATTATTACTAAGTATCTTAAGATGGATTTTAGAACTACGAACTGAATGATCACAACTTAAGACTGAATTTAAAGGATTACAAAATGAAGTGGTGTAATCCCATAAGTATGTTTTTGTTGTTTACATTTATTCGTTGGATTAATTGTGATGATTTTAAGGAAGAGATATTCATTAAGCCTCTCCCTCCAAGTCATCTTTATGTAAACTTCAACTTTATTACAACTTTAAATGGAGATACCTGTAAGTATTTTATATATAGGTTACTGCTCTTAAATTAATCAATAATGTACCAGTTGGCAATGAAATGTAATCTGAAGAAGTTCAACAACAGGCAATTTACTATTAATATAATATATTCGCAACAAATATTATTGTTTTAATATATTTTTAAGGTTATTCCATATCTTAGAGTACCTGACTAATGAAAAAACCAATCTTCTGTTATAGTTGAACATTCATATTTCGCGCCTAGATCATTGGGAGAAGTTATGACTAGACATAATGTGGAGGAACTACATTTAACTTTAACAGAAGGACAATGGAGGCACAATCAATGGGGCTATCCGATAGCCGATGCAGCACCTGGGGCTGAACTATATGCGTGGTTCACTCCTAATGTAGATGATATTGATGTGCAGTGGGCAAAACTAAGCTCCACTTTATCTGGACTGTTTTGTGCATCATTGAATTTTATACAATACGCTAACACCATCACTCCTCAGATGACAATGTGGCCTTCGGGTGCCGTTGACAATAAGCACAATATAACATCATACCTGAGATATTCATCTCTGCCTAGAGAAATAGTCTGCACAGAAAACTTGACCCCATGGAAGAAACTGTTACCCTGTGAATCTAGTCATGGATTTTCATCGCTGCTCAATTCTAGAATGATACATAATACTAATTATCATTCTATCGGAGTTCACATGCGGAAGATATGCTTAGATAATGGATGCTCCCAAGTAGGAATCGAAATAAAGCAAACAGTTGCACTTGTATATGATTTTAAGATAATCAATACTATGGATTGGTCATTGCGGAAGTTGTTTGGTCAAGGATTGCCAGGGGGTTGTCCGCTAGCAACATCCAGCAAAATTTATATTGACACAACATCGGACAGTGCATACCCTTTTGTTTTGAATCCACCTCCTGATAGCACTGTATTCTCACAGAGAGGAGGGAGTGTAACTACACTTGCAGTATACAAAATTAATCCCAACGGAACAATGATAAATATTGCGGCAATAAATAAGGCCAAGGACAAGCTCCTCGTTGCTATTCCTCCTCCTCTGACTTTTACCCGCCATGTTCTCGGATATGGTAAAGAGTTTGGTGGTATAGTTACAGAAATAACCAATAATTACTGGGCACCTATTAATATTGTGCTTCTGGAGAATGCTCCATGGTGGTTACCATTACAGCTCAGTTCTTTGAGAATCAACGGAGAGGCAGAGAGTAAACTTATTCTTTCACAATATTACTCACCGGGTAGAAGTAGGCAGAAACCTTATCACTTAGAACTACTCTTGAAATTGCCCCCTAAATTGACTACAACAGTCACAATTGATTTTGAATTTGTGTTTTTGAAATGGCAAGAATATCCACCAGATGCAAATCATGGATTTTATATTGGCTCGGCTTTAATAGCTGCAAATTTACCAACTGCTAGAAATTACACCAGTCTTCCAATTTTCGGAATTACTTACGATTCTACTTTTAATGCATCAAGACCATGTAAGTACCAATTCATTAGATATAATATAACAACCATATTTGTTTAAAATCGATAGGTTCTTATGGAAGATCCATAAGAACCTATCGATTTTATTTTTTTAAATTGCTGCTGATTAGCAACTGCACTTGGAATAAAGGAAAACTTCCAATATTTCTATTACAATTATTGAACTATTGATGTGATTTTTTTGATTTCAGGGTATTCCATAGTACTCAGAACCAATGGTGCCATGGTCTCTCTTCCGACTCCAGACTTTAGTATGCCCTACAATGTAATATGTCTTGCATGCACTGTGGTTGCTTTAGCATTTGGACCTTTGCACAACATTTGTACAAAGCGACTGATTTTGAAAACCTTGGAGAGTGAACCCACTCTAAAACAGAGGATACTGAAGTTCTTTAAGAAGAAAAAAGACTAAATATACTTAGTTAAATTAAATTTTAGAGTGTTTATATTTCGTATTTCATTGCTTTATAACGAAGTATCAAATAAGTTGGCATAGTAGCACTAATATATAGATAACCTACCAAGTTTACTGCGCCAATAAAATCCCACTGGATGGGGCCCGTACTATCATAAGCTATCAATAATAATTTTATTTCCGCAATTGATATTTCTGCAGATGACATCATAAACTACTAAAGTGCATTTTCTGATACACAAATGACAAATGCATCTGAAAAATTTGATCCGCCTAAAGTGGACGCCCACATGATCAACTGCAAAAGTAGAAAACTGCAGTTTGGCCGTAGTAGGATTGTTGTAGGACTCGAAAATGGACCCATAGATTAAAAAGTAGGTATAAAAAATACCCAACAAATAAATGACAAATACACAACCATAATATTTCTCAGACAGTTTATCGCGCGTAAGTCAAGTTATTTAATGTTTTGAAATTTAATTGAATAAGAATTTAGTAATGGGTACGTAATTTTATATCTACTTACTATTTCTATAAATTTGTAGATCTTGTATCTAGTACCTACCATGCAGCATTTATTATATGAAAAATAATAAGTTATAATATTGTAGGTACTTACTCAAAAATATAATTTGCTTACGAAATCAAATTCCATGTCACATGCTATAAGTATGTAGGTAGGTATGTATTTCGTAGTGATCATAAGTCTGTGTTTTCAGATAAATATTATCCTTGTGCAAAATGTAAATACAAAGTATTGTTAAAATATAAAACATTAGAACTATCACAAAAAGTAGCTGAAATGGATTTTGTGTGTAGTCACTGTAAAAAAGCAATTCTACAAAACCCTCCAAAATACAATGATAGTACACCAAAAAACGTGGGTTCATTCAACAGTCCAAGCTTGCTTAGCAATCCTCAAGTGCAGCAATATAAGGAAGACCATAACCAAAATTCTCTATATTCTCCTACAAAGACGTCAGAAAAAGAAATGGACGTATCAACTGCTTCAAAAGAAATGGTTGCAACATATTATGACACCCTTGAAATGCAGGAAGAATTTAAAGAAGCTAGTGCAGGATTGAAGCCCAAAGAAGGCATAAATGAAGGAGACAGATACTTTTCAAAGCAAGTTACAGGCATCTCTAAGCATCCTGGATATGCTTTGTTAGAGGAACAAAAAAAAATTTGTTTCGACACCGACTTGGATAAAAGAGAACCATTGCAATACACTTCGATTAGGAGTTCTATAGAAATTATAAAAGATGTATTCGAAAAAGAAGATGTTGAATATATCGGAGCTAAAAATCCGCCCTATGTTGCAAAATCTGTAAGCAAGCCTGATTGGTCAGCAAAAATTGCAAAGAAATATGCTACTGAAAATAAATTAAAATGCTTAGATATGAAAAGTTTTGAAAATTTTAATCAAAACAATCCTACGGAATTATTGACTACAGAAATCGATACAGGTAAAGAGCTTGATGATGCTGAAGGAAGTACAAAAGTCAGAAAAGCAAAAATATTGAGAAAAAAACGAATATCAAAGAAGCGAAGGGTAAAACCAAAACAAAGAGGAAATAAAGGACTTGTGGCAGACCAAACAAACCTAACCGACGAATCAGACGGCGATTCTCGGGATAGTGAGAAAGACAAGAAAAATTTAAAAGATTCTTCACCGGATAGTGAGAAAGATAAGGAAAATTTAAATGATACTCCACCACTAAGTGAAGCATCTCATGAAATAGATGAACAGAGTTTAAAAAAAGTTACAGAGACTAAGTTTGATCTAGATGATCATAAGTGGGCACAAGAAAAGAAAGAGGGTGGTGATGGAGATGGGGAAGATGATGGCGACAAATCACAGAAAGCAAAGGAAATAGACATAAAAAGTAAAGATAAAGTATTTAAAAACTCTAAGAAAGTAAATGTTAAAACAAGTGTAAGAGATCCAAAAATTAGTCATAAGCAGCAAAGTCGTTTGAAAGATGTTACTAAAAGAGTTGAAGAAAAGGAGCGAGGTGTGAAGAAGAAGCACGTTACACGCAACAAGAACAAACTAAACGATAGTAATGAAATTAACGGAACCGAAAGTCACCTTGACATCCAAACGGTAACATTTTTCTTGATATTATTTTAACATTGTAACTAGTTTTTAAATTCGCTAAATTTAGTTAGAATAAATCAAAATATATTTAACAATTCAAGTAGGTTTCGGAAGGTAAGTCTTAGTTAAATATATTTTGAACCCTTGAATTGTCGAATTATTTCCAGCCTCAGAAGTTCCACAAATCCGTTATTCATAAGTCGTGTTCATGAGCCTCTGGACACCTGAAACCGTTTTTTTTTTTCATTTCCTTATTACTTCACTTTTGTGGCGATTACGGCTACGTAAGATCGATTGTAGATACTCTGTAGAATCTGTAGCTCTGTGGCCCCTATGTAGCTCTGTAGCACCTCTGTAGCTATAATTATTGGTCGTTTCTTTTTGAATGATTTGTCAAATTTTTATTCACTTTTTTGCAATTTTGTTATCTTTTCATTCTTGAATTATATTGTAAGATTTATAATTTCGATAGGTTATATGGCATACTTAACGACGGTGAGAAATATTTAAGTACAAATATTCCGTAACTTAGGTATCAACTCCTCATATACGTAAAACATTTTCATGCATTCACGATGTTCGACCTTTACAGGGTGACCGAGAAGTACCCGAAGGCACTATTAGGTACGCTTTGTCTGATCGACGATACATTGATGAAGGTTGGACTAAATTACCAACCCAAAAGACTGTTCGGAAGGTAACGATTGCTACCTTTTACAGATATTTAGGTACCATCAATTACTTATTTAAAAGCAATTTGAGAAAAGATCGTTTAAACTTCATAGGCCAAAATAGTCTAAAAGCTGACGAAAAACAATTTCCTCAGATGATTCTTTACAAAATGAAGCAATCACACCCTGAATTCGATTGGTTTAACCGTAACAAACACAAAAAAGAAATGTTTTATAACACCGGCGAGAAACTGGCAGACTTTGAGGTAGATGTGGAAAGTAACGAGGGCGTGAAAGGAGAGAAAAGAGATAGGAGAAAAAACGTCTTGTACTACCGGAACGGAAAGGTGGCGCTCGAACACTACACGCCTGAAGGTATCTTCAGTTTATTTAAACTGATAACGAGAAATTGCAAATCACACTCGAGCTAAAACTGTAAACCATTAACGGCGGGGCCGCGACTGTATCAGCCAATGAGAGCGTTAAATTACAGAACAGGCGTTTAAGTTTTTTTAAACGTACTTATTTGTTACAGAAGCAAATATCGAAAAGCGCATAGTCGTGTACAGCAAGGGAGGGCCTGATGGAAAGGGCTGCATCAGACCTTCAACGGTACTCGCTATATTCGACCACCTCGGCAATGGAGTCGTTTACGATCACGACGGCAATGTTCGGTAGGTCTGCTTCTTTAGCAAAAAACTATTACTAAAGTAGCATGTTCTTCCACGCCCGCGACTCCATTCCGATCTTTCAATTTTTTGTTTTGTTAACAGACTCAAGTATAACCAAACGGAGGGTGTTTTGCTGGACAAAACTGTAGGACCATTCACCCATTGGAAGTGGCACACATTGAACGATCCACCCGAGCTAAAAGATGTCATGACCGAAACTGTGCTGGTACCCAAAGATATGAACATAGCCAAACTGGGCAAACCTAGCGAAGTAAATAAGGTAAAAGACGAAGAAATACAGGCGATAGCAATGGAGAACTTCATCAGGAGCAAGCGGAAAAAATTCAAACCATTCTCTATAAAGATGAAAGTGGTCAAAATTAACGAACATTTCTCGCTAAACGTTGTCGATCAAGCCACAGTAATCCTCACCTTTAAAGATCACCCGATCCATGTGAGGACGAACGTTGGGATGATTTTGGATCAGAAAGATATAGTTGACACCGAGATAGCTGAAATAGGGGACGTTTCAATGAATGCGGAGAAGGTTCCTCCTGGAACTGCTAGTTTGGCAGCGCTGCAGTCGCAAAGGAGACACGTCCAACACCTGCATCGAAAACGGTGCGAACGAGAGACATTCTTGCATTTAAAACAGTCCAGTATCGATCGGCTATATGCGGGAGTTTCAAAACCGAGGACTCGTGAAGTTATCGCAGTACAAGTCGACAAGGCGTGCCAATGTGATCTGCTGGGTTGTGATTAATTATATAATTTATACTTATACAGCATTTAATTTAATATAGTGTTCCTTATAAAAATCTGTAGCTTACATCTGGAAAGACGAACATGACGAGTTCAGATAAACTAGTAGTACTTAGTTTAAATATATTATAAAATATTATGCTTTTGATATAAGTAAAATAATAATACTGTTTATTTAATAAAAATAATATATTTTATGCATATTGATAACAAGAGGGAAGTATTTTTATAATAAAATGAAAAATATATTTTTCCTTTTCGCTTTCTTTATAAAGTGTCATACTTAATAAGGTAATATATATTATGATATAGTTATTGGTTTTACAGATAATATACAGTACTGATTGTGCTAAGGTACTTGCAGATGTTCTGTGGATTTGTCCGCTGCCTCCCTTATTCCATTGTGTAGGTATTCCATATCCGCCCTGGTCTTTATAGCACACTGAGATTTGTTTCTTAATTCAAATACCTGGGTTATCGCGTCGCGGAAACATAAGAAGTTGTAATCTATTACGCCTGGAATAGTGAACATTTTTGTATTACTGTAGGTGTTGCCTACAACTTTTAGTGCTCAAATTCTGATAACAAAATATATAAAAACTATCTCTTGCCTGCGATTTCCGTTCGCGTTTAATAGTAGTTATTTTTAAAACACGTAAAATATTACCCGGCGCCGCGCATTCTGCATTCGCACATTTTTTATTACTGGTTGGCTAGGATTGGTCTGAGCGTGATGTTTTATAGCATATAGCCTTCCTCTATAAATGGACTATCCAATAAAAAAAAGGTTTTTCAAATCGGACCAGTAGTTCCTGAGATTAGTGGGTTTAAACAAACAAACAAACAAACTCTCCCGCTTTATAATATTAGTAAACTGAGTATAATTGCGACATAACAATCGGTTACACACTATAGGCAGATATTGAATGAATTATAATGTAGCACCTCTTTGCAACAGTGTTAACATAAGTAATAAATAGAGTGCCTACAAAGACTTGTCTTTGGACATCACAGGAGATATTTAAAA
Organism: Lepidochrysops patricia; assembly: GCA_018230145.1. NCBI lineage: Eukaryota > Metazoa > Arthropoda > Insecta > Lepidoptera > Lycaenidae > Lepidochrysops > Lepidochrysops patricia. Next base: position 7,458 of record DWAK01000357.1, read on the forward strand.
AAATAATTCATCATAACAAGATTCTGTAAGTCTTTACCTTGTTTTTGGAAATTCTCCTCTCGTAGAATGCAGACAAGGGCCAGAAACTTGTTCACTTCCCTCAAATAAAGTACAGTGCCATTGTTTAGTTTAATCAAACTTGAGCTTTGACTGTTGAATGTATTGATGTCAGTTTCATCCACCATACTGAAAATATAGTAATTTTTATGTATTGTATCCAATCATTGATATACAAAAAACCCAAGATGCACACTCAACATCTGATAAACATCCTCGAAAATGTAAGTGGTTCACATAAGGTTAAACTTGCAATAATATTATGCTTGGAGTTTATAGCTTTCTATAACTTGAGACAGGCATAGTTTAAGGGGCACTTTCGAGTGTTACATTTGTACGAGACTGTCAATCTAGGGTTTTTGTATATCAATGTATCCAATACAAGAATTACATATAACTTCTCGGTAAGTACCTCTTAAATTATAAAAAATTAATCAAAATAGACTATAGTTTTTGTTTTTTTAAACTAGCTATTTGTTTAGTAGCTATAATATCTTTTATCAGATGAATAAATATGGCCATTTAACATATTTTGTTTAAAAGTTATCCAGCTAAAATCAATTCTATAGTTTAAATAATAAAACAATGATAAAATTACCCATATATACAGGAAATATCAATGACCACATCTATCATATCACAGCACAGCTCGTAACTTTGCATATCAACTGGGGAACTATCAGTTGCTATGTAAATCTTTGATACCACATCAAAGAGGAATGCCTTCTCAATGCCAGAATTCTGGAAAATAAAGAGCATTGAGTACTTAAAAAAAGACAATAAAGTCGGTTAAAAATAAAAAATCTGTACTGAATATGCCCTGGGACAGGCTCGGAATAAATTGAAAATATTGATTTTGTTGTTGAACAAATGTTTCTCAGTATAATTAAGGTAAAGTTATGTTGCCAAAATTGAATTGAAAGGACTCACAGATATCAATATGTTAAGCAAATTTTCCAATGTCGGTAGCTGAGGTATGAGCTTTTGTACAACTTTGCTGAAAGCTTCAAATATTGAGTGATCATAGATAGACGTTAGATGGAATGATACATGCACATGGTCCAGGCCGTTGTCGGATAGGTCCTCTCGTGCTCGGTGGTGAATGTCCCTCTGTGATTCCATTTTGTAATCATCATTTAGACCATCAACCTGGAATAGAAAAATATATGTTCTAGAAACAAATTTTAGGAACTTGCAATAATCTAGAAGCAAGGAAGAGAGCCAATTTATGTATAGACCCCATTCCCACCACTGTAGTAGGATGGTACAAATTTTATGAGGAAAGGCTTTGAAAAGATATATACCTATATAATAATGTATTAAACATTTTATTCTTATGAAAGTAATATGGGGAAAAGGGGTCAAAGTAAAAGAGAAATCATTGCTGCAGCAGAATGACTCAACAAGTCATGGAAAAATATTCTTTTAATTATATTGTATGAGTCACAGCTCTGTGATACTTAGGAAGTGTAGTTGGCATGATGTTTCATGACATCCTGCTATCTTACAGTGTAGACTACCTTTACATTACAATTATACTATATAAATAACGAAATTTATCAATTTCATTACCTTATGAATGAAAACTTCAAACTTAATGTTACTGTTTACCCTATAGGCCTTAGTGACGGTGAGTAGCAGTTTTTCCAGAGCTTCTTGGTAATCATCCTGAAATATTATTATAAAAAAAAGCTTACTGTCAGTCAAAGAGACATAAATCTATAAAATAAAAGTTTGAAGATAAACAAGCAATACATGTAAGTGCTTTTCATTGTACTGAGCCTAGCAAACATATGTGCAACATAAAGATATGTACATATTATGTAAAAAATGAAATTATTATTAAAGGGAAGATTACCTGGGCATCAATAACAAAAACCAGTGCACCACAGCCACCAAAAACAGACTCTGAATCAAATGTTGGATCAAAGAAATCTATTTGTCCAGGAAAGTCCCATATTTGGAATTGTACAAAACTACTGTTGTTTATATCATCTTTAACTATTTTGTTTGTAGACTCCAGGAACAAAGTCTCATTTGGTGACATCTTATGAAACACAACTTTTTGAATAGAAGATTTTCCAGATCTGTAAATTATGATTGATTGATATGCATTAATTTAAGGGAAAATAAACACTAAGTACCTATTTTTTTTTTCAAATAATATAATTGACTTATCTGTTCAACAGAAGGAAAAAAGTCATATAATGTATAGCTTGTTATTAAACTAACACATTTGTTTCATTGACGACTTGGAGACAATAAGTACCTAACGCCTTACCTTCTTAATCCCATTAAAAGAATACGAGGTTTAGGATCCTCTTGTATAGAACTATTATCATTGTCGCCATTCTGCTCAAATGGTCCATAACTAAAGTCCTTCGGGAAGGACCCCACATATTCATCTTGATAACTCTACGAACAAACATTTAGTAAAATGGGTAGGTAGGTAAATAGTTTTAGAAAAAACGAATTGCCCCGTCCTTACCATGTTTGTGGAGATTTCTTAAAGTTCAGGTAATATTTGAAATTTACTTCATAGCTGCTAGTTTTTGAACAACATTATATTTTCCACATTAAAAATAAATTATCTTTAACAAATATCAAAATATAATGTTAATGATATGATAAAAATTTACATCTAACTTGACATATGTCATTTGTGATGTGACAGCTGACTGCAGTTTAAAAAATCAACTTCTCCTTCTTTCGAATGTGCTTCTCCTATGAAAATGTTAGTTTATGACCAGTCCAGAAACCTGGACGAAGAAGTTATTCCGAATGCTAAGTGCTAACTAAGATTAAGGACGGCTCGACTTATATTATGTTCGTACTTTATCAAAGCTGCACACACACATTTTTGCCCTAACCAATTAAAAAAACATGTTGTCAATGTCAAATTTAGTGTCAAGACTCAAGTTGTAAAATTAAAATTCTGCTCAATTATTCAGATTTGCTTGGCATTGAATATTATTTTGTTATTTACCTATCGTTATTGTATAATTGTTATTAATTTGTTCATAGAAATTTGTACCGGACCTGAACAATTTTCAGGTAAGACTTTTTTATATGCATCATCTTATCTTCTTTCGAATTAATTCTGTGAAGAGCGAAGGGGTGAAAGCCATTGTTCCTGAATGATTTTCCGTAGAAATGCGGGATCCGTATTGGTAAAAACCCAGAGGACTTATTCAACTTATGTTTGTCTCAATTACAAATATTATTTCTGTTACTTACTTTATTTCCAAGTCTTATGATTTATCCCCAATTCAATATGCAAAGGTACATTCAGATAACAATAAAATTATGGTCCTTGTTAAAGTATAAACAGGGACATAATTGTTATATCTGAAGAAAATTAAATAATTATGTACCTAGTAAAATGCGTACATTTGCTAGATTTAAATGTCATTTGGATCTTGGGTTTTCAATACAGTCTGTCAGTCTTTGTAAAGTGGATTTTATGATGTATTAGACAAAGGTTTGTTTGTTTGTATGTAATAGGACTTCAAAAGTACTGGAACCATTTTAATTAAAATCGGTACAGATATAGATTGGTAAAACTATAAAATATTTTAACCATAGTACACCTGCATGCTGCATGCAGGCTGTTTTGTAAGAAATACTTTGGGGCCCTTTCCTAACTTAAAAGGTAGTAGATTGCAGCTTTGGGATATAATCTATATTAATATTATAAAGCGAAAGAGTTTGTTTGTTTGTTTGTTTGTTTAAACGTGCTAATCTCAGGAACTATTGGTCCGATTTGAAA
>DWAK01000358.1:0-11273 GCA_018230145.1 Lepidochrysops patricia
TATATTATAATATTAATAATATATTTCGAAATGTACGACACTCTCATTTAAAACATGTGTAAACATTTCTATACTAAACGCAAAAGCGTGCTGTAAGTAGTAGTAGTAGTAAGGCATATCTCGCATGAGTGATAAAAAAATGTTCCAGAGTGCGAGCACCTGATACGTCACATGCTGGTGGTGGAGCCGGAGCGGCGGCTGTCGCTGCGGGGCGTGGCGCGGCACCGCTGGCTGCAGGCGCACCAACCCGGCCCCGGCCCACCCCTGCAGCCGCCAGGTACGAGGAGACAACACAACTGAACCTACTACACATGAGACAAAAACACACCTATACCTAAAATTCCTTGCGTTTTGTAAAGTATGTGGACTAGAGATGTATAAAAAACTAATCAAAATATATTATGCATATTTCTCGTAGCTGCGTGTAGTTATTTATTAGTCATTAGTCACTAGAATAATGAAAGTATTATGGTGCGCAGACGCAGCGGCGGGCGCGTGCGGGTGCCACGTCGCGGGCGGCGGCGACGGCGGTGGTGGCGGCGCGGCACACGACGCCGTGCTGGCCAAGATGCTCACGCTGCCCGGCCTCACGCACCAAGCCATACAACAGGTATACACTATACACCACCAGCTTTTAGCCGCGGCTCCGCTTGTGTTAATAAAATATAAGAAAACATTACTTTTCAGCGTATTGTTTAGTATAAAAGACAAATACTAAATAGTTAAAAATAATGTTTGCTTCATTGCTTGTAAACCTTTGTGTCACAGTCAGTGGAGGAGGAGAGGTTCGACCACATAGCGGCCATCTACCACCTGCTCATGGACAAGATCCTGGCGAGAGACAGACAAATGGACAGAGGTTAGATCACATTTGCAGTCGAAATTACGTTGCCAAATGTGAAGCAAAGAAAAAATTACGAATGTTTCTTATATGCAGCAAAAGGCAATGAAATTTTACTCATGTATTATGTTATTTCCAGATTCCCTAGATTCGTCTACAGGCCTGCCATTAGACCTCACAAGCTGCAGGGTAAATACATAATGCTCTCAATTATTAATGCGTCTCGCACTTCGCAGTCGCTTTGCGTAGCGTCGTGACTAAATTTTATGAAACATTTTAGAGTGAATTCATGCCGTCTATGCGCTGATAAATCCGGAAATGTTAGCGAATGACCCATTTGGACTTAAAAATAGAATTCTAAAAGTAGAGAAGTATGTATTTTGTTTGTAGGACACTGGTGAGGAGCAGATGGAGGCGGAAGACAGCGGGCCTCTGGAGGGGCTGATGGAGCTGCCGGCGCCCGGCTACCTCACCGCCTTCAACCCCGGAGAGAGCCTCGAGAAGGTACGTGACGTACACGATACCTCGCCACTTGCTGTCGCGTCAGGACAACTGAGAGTGAATTAGTGACGAGGCTAAAATCCACCATTTAGCGATACAACCCACTACAACGGAAATTTCATATGTCTTAAGCTCGACCCACACGTACCACAACCACACCACGTCGCAACGACAAAATGCAGTCAAGCAGTGGTTAGGTTCGAATGGGCGCAGCAGCTTTTCGTGGTTGCGTTGCGCGTTGTGGTACCGACAAAATGTCGACGCGCACTGTCGTTGCATCGACGCAACGATGTGGTTGCGATGTGGTCGGCCACTAGTTCGCCTGTGGTTGCGATGTGTTCGGCAACTCGTTCGCTGGTGGTTGTGATGTGGTCGATATCATACACACGTGGTCGACAAAATGTGGTACGTGTGGACAGTCCTATTCATTTACAATACGAAATATACGCCCGACCACGTGGTGTGGTTGTGGTTCTGGTGTGGTTGTGGTACGTGTGGGTTGGCCCTTAATGCTTACATAAAAAATTAAAATTATGCGCTGCTAACTTGGTTATTGGTTGAAACGTCCAGAGTCGCATTTAGTGTTGTACAGTTTAGCAAGAGCGTAATTTACGTACAAAATGTTTTTAGCTGAATGTTGGTTCCAGTTCGGTGTGGGGTGCACGGGCGACGGCGCGGAGAGCGCGGAGGCGGTGGCGACGAAGCGCAGCAGCACCGCCGCCGCCGACGACGTGCCCGCCGCCCGCCGACACACCGTCGGCCCCGGGGACTGTCGCCGCGCACAGGTATCATATTTTTCTTTGGGATTTAATTGAATATTATTTACACTCCCTGTTAGATATTTTTGGCGCCTTTTTTGTACACCATAGTCTGTACAATAACTTGTCAATTACTAATTCTCTGTCAAAGACTATAACCGTATATTATCTGTGGTCTCGTTGCTCCCTTTTTTCTTTGTGCAATACGCTTCCCGTGTACAATAGTAAGTCCTGAAATCTCATATAATATAATAAATAATGAAATACGTAAGAAGTGTGTTACGTGACAAATTCGCTATTCGAGAAAAACAGTATTTAGTAAGGTGTCCTGTTGAATGCGTATGATGACGAAAAATGTAATGTTTTCGTTTAGCCTAATATGTTTATTAATACTAACAAACTGACATTCCAGGAGGAATGATGAATGAATAATTTTATATTAGTAAAACTTTTTTGTGTATGGAACATTTTTTGTGTAAGTTCATAATAATAATAAATAGCACTTTTATTAATTATAATGTTTTGTATGAAGCAGGCGGGAGACCATTCCACGTGCGGCCCGGTGGAGCTCAGAACGGCGCCGCTGTGTGGCTCGGCGCACTTCAGTGTGAGTTTATTTGACAACTTTATGTACACATATATCACTACATAGTATAAAACAAAGTCGCTTTCTCTGTCTCTATATATGGCTTCTAATAGATTAGAGAGTGAGTGAAGATAACTGTTTATATTATGTATAATAACATTGATAATATTTTTATATAAGTGCAACGTTCATAATTTTTCTGTAGTATATTTAGTAACAGCATTGCACCCGTGCGAAGCCGAGCGGGTTTCTAGTTAATTTATAAAACAAGCTATACTGAACTTACATCGTTACAATAGTACCAATTTTATGATTATTGAAGATATTTTTTTTTTACCCAAAAGCCTACAACACCTGCAGCTCGGCTCGCGTTTAAAATATATATTTTTTATTTGTGCACAAATTGTAAGTATTAAAAGCAAGTGAGTGAGTATAATGTGCACGCAGTCGGAGTCGCCGGCGAACGTGGCGCTGCTGCCCAACACGAACCTGGCGGCCAAGCTGCCGGCCGTGCAGCACCAGCCGCCGCGCTACTTCAGCGTCAAGGACCAGCACCTGCTCAAGCCGCCCATCGCCATGCAGACACAAGGTCTACACACGTTTCTACCTCTATACGTAACATTGAATCATTTTTAATAACATTTAAAAGGTTCCGCCGTAGCTTTGTCTGGGAACCTTTATGGACGCATCATATCCTTCTGTTCGTATTAGGTATATACATACACATAACTTGGGAATTACGTCTTGTCTGGTTACCTATTATAATAATATTATGATGCGACGTTGGAAATGTAATTATGCATATTATATTTTCTTTTAGCTTCGTCGTTCGGGCGGCGCGCGTCAGACGGCGGCGCGCACGTGGGGCGGGGCTCGGAGCGCGCGAGCTGCCGGTCTGCGCCTGCGCATCATGTGAGTCTACCACATACGTCTACGCTTTAAGCTTGGATAAATTTTAGATTGAAAGCATATCTGAATTTTCACACACCGACATGTCTCATTTTCTGTAAGCTCTTCAGTAAATAACTCGTTAATTAGTCATTAAATATCTCTAAATGCAGTAGTAAAACATGTGAACTGAAAGTTAGTAAGCTACGACGTTTGGTGTCAGGTGTCTGACAGCGGCACGAACCGCGTGGAGGAGTCGGAGCAGTCGGAGGAGCAGAACAGTGACTCCGCCTACAATACCAACCTGTGCAGGTACGTCACGTTGTGGTGGGGACAACTAACGAGGCCTTGAAATGGTCCTTCGAGATTGGAATATGCCTTTTTTTACAACGCCCAACTTCGCAAAACAAACGTATGAGATTAATTCGTCAGTTAATTGAAACACGAGGCACGCGACACCCCCTTAGCGACGATGTTAATTCCTATAAATTTTCCTATCGAATTGATTTATCACTACATAGTATAAAGCAAAGTTGCTTTATTTTTTCCCTCAAAACAAAACTACGCAACGGATTTCTATGCGGTTTTTTTATAGAGTGTAGAGTTAATAATTATTTTTATATACAACGTTCACAGTTTTGCTGTAGTGTATTTAGTATCATGGCGCTTGTATCATCCAGGTATATGTTGAACCGCGGCAGCAGCAAGCGGCACACAATGGCCACGCCAGAGGAGGCCGCCAGCGCCTCCTCCGTCTGCGCCACGTCGATGGTAAGCTGCCAATAATACTTAGGGCTATATATATTCATTGCTCTTTATAGCTATATCCATTTAGTTGCGAGATGACGCTACCACGTAATTACAAAATTGCCTCATAGATGGCGCTATACGTGACATACATGTTGCAATGTCCATCATTAGACAGTCATTAATGCGCATCACACATGGCAAAGATCCACCTACAACAGTCTTGTGGCACTTGCATTACAATCCAGGCCAATCAGCTATATTTTGAGACATTTATTCATTTATACTTATTCTATACAATATCTATGTTGGCATTAGGCCGAGTTCAAACCAAAATCAGCTACCGAGTGTGAGCCCCAATGTAAACGGGAAAATAAGCGACTTTTGTATATGTCTTTGTTCACTTGGTTCTCTATAATTGTGTAATATTGTGTGTTGCAGCCGAGCACGTCCCCGTCGTCCACAGCCAACATCCGTGTGCGACGTACCGGTCTACTGACAGTCACGGAGCGACCGCCTGGTATGTTGGATTTTGTGTATTGCTTCAATAACACATTATATTTTCTAAAATAACATAGAAAATCCAATTAGGATTTCTAGCCATGAAAAATAAGTTCTACCATATTTAAAGTACATTTTTTTTTCGTTTTATAAACTAATGTGGCATGCAGTAGCGCTTGTGTTGAATGCACCGTAGTTGTTTATAAAGCGAGGTCGCCGAATGTCTTGCTACACATAATAATATATAGCAAGTTGCTAAATAGATTATTAAATAATAGAGTACAATATACATAATAAAGATATTCGGTGAACACCGCCAAAGATTTCTTTTTCTAATGTTTGTGTGTTTTTGTTTAGTGTGCATAAATTTTTTTTACAAGTATTTTAGTTTATGATTTTGCATGTTTTTTTTGCTAATTTTGTTTCGTTACCACGTTTGTTTTGTAGTAATTAGTCCCGAGCTTATTATGGAAGTGGAGGCGCGAATGAATAGGAACTACCTTCCGCCGTCGATCCAGGGCAACTACCAGTACACGGGCCAGAGCCCCCCGTCTGCCGGCCAGGCGCCGGCGTCGGGCTCCATCACCGCCGGCCCAACCAACTACGCCAAGAACACCATGAAGCCCGTCCTCGAGACCATCCCCCAGGGCAGCCCCCTCCCCCAGGCCGCCTCCCCTTTCACGCCCGCCCTCCCTCAGTTTTCACCCGCCCACGGTGCGGTGCTGCAGGCCGGTGCCGCCTCCGCCCAGGGCTCTATAGTCGCCGGCACGCCCGTCCCCGCTCAGGGATCTATAATGCACGGCACGCCTGTACAGAGCCAGGAGTCCATATTCCCTTTCACTCAAAACATGAGCCTTCCGAACCTCGGCGTCTCCGGACCATCGACGCGATCAACGCAAATGTATATAGAGCAAAGTCAGTCAATTTACAATATGCCACTCCAGAACCAGGGCTCCATAGTGTCCAGAACGCCGTTGTTGAGCAAGGACAACTCTTTCTCCCTCCCATCTCACATCTCGACCGGCCCCGAGCTGCCCATGGATGAGCAGGACTCGGTATTTGCCTCTATGTCCACGCAGGGTTCCATCGTTTCGGGCACGCCGAATGACCAAATGTTTTCTAATATTCCCATGGCGGGGCAAGGATCCATAGTTTCCGGGACACCCATCCAAAGTCAAAGTCGAAAAGGGTCGATAGTTTCTGGAACTCCTAACCAGGGCCCCGTTGTCTCTGGAATGTCTTCGGGATCGATCCTGTCCGGAATCTCGAACCAGGGATCTATATTATCCGGTATTCCGAGTCAGGGGTCGATAATGGCCGGGACGCCGGTGGTCCCGCAAGGGTCGATAATGGCGGGCACGCCCATGAACGTGGACGCATACGCCAACTTCCCGCTTACCAATTTGAACTTCAACCCCACCTTCGGGTCTATGAATCAGAACGCCCCGACGATGCCCGGCGGGTCTATCATGGCCGGTACGCCGGTGCCCAACCCGGGTTTTGGCCAGGGCGCGCAGTACGCCCGGCAGCGCAAGTACTCCGGCCCGCAGCGAGTTAAATTACAAATGCTGGCGACTGTTCAAGAAATGGGTAATTTTTTGTTTAATTTCTCGGGTGGTGGGTATTAAAATAAGGTAGGATACTGGCGACGGAATAAAGTAGCGCCAAGGAGCATGCCAAATACGGGCAACTAAATAAAAGACTAAAAATAATTATTCTTGATACTACAAGGATATTTATGAGCGTGTTAGGATGATGGTACTGTTCAGGTTAGTTGACGGTTTGTACTTACATTCATTTGAGTGTGTGTGTGTGTTTTTACAGTAGATAGTGCTTTTGGTGTTAACTTAAATTGTTACTTTCTTTTTACTCTACTATTTTTTTTTATTGCAATATTAGGTACGTGAATTGGACGTGTTTGCAGTTAATACGTATATGCGGGCATGTACTGACGTATGCGTGTGTTGCAGCGCGCGAGCACGTGGAGCGGTACTCGCCGGTGCGGCGCGCGGAGCTGAGCCCGCCGCGCGCCGCACACGACCTCGCTTCTGCAAGACACGAGTATAGACAGCTGCAGGTGAGTTATAGATATATATTATAAATATTAAGGGATACTTCCCACTACGTCAATCATAATATCAGCAAATAAAAATATTAGCCATGCTAATATCGAAATGTCGGTTTCAGCGCGGCTTGGAGCGGCGCAACACGCCGACCGCAGCATCGCCGCCCGCCGAACGTGTGCACGCGCCCGCTATCTCCCTACCCGGTGAGAGTATTCTTATTAATAATATTTATATTATTTTTTGTTCTACTGTTTTGATTTTAAAATGTTTTATAATTTCTACATGCTAAATATTAGGTGTATATTTTTTCAGCCTCTCCTAGCCACTGCGGTTCGTCGTCGCCCGCGTTGGACTTCGGTGCGCTCGGCCTTGACGTGGCACGCGACCGCAACGCCCAGGTATGTCCGAATGTCCCACTAAGGTTAAGCCGGAGATATTTATTAATTTGTGCCGTTTCTTAATTCTGCGTATTCTTTTCCAGGACCTGTCTTTAAAAATAGGAATCAACCTGTACTCCCCGCACTTGCCTCAGGACGTCCTCAAGTCTATCCACTCCTACAGCAGCTTCGGTCTACTGGGCGGGCACACGTCACCGGCCAGCCCCGGCTCGCCTCTGCACCAGATAACGGAGGGGCTGAGCATCCTGCACACGGGCTCTATCACGCGCGGCACGCCGCAGGCCGCCGCCACGCCGCTCGACCTGCGGAACACCGTCGACATGGACACCGGCTACCCGCAGCTGCACCCCATGGTGCACCCGCAGATCCACGCCGTCGCGCATCGCTCCCTCAACAACTCCCCCATCTCCAACCCCGGTTCGCCGCTCGACATGATCCAGGAGGAGATCGGCAACGGTCAGAACGCTGACCGAAGCTTCCCACCGTACGCGCCTGTGCACCCGCAGATCAGCATTACCGACTGCCTCGGCTCCGAGATCACGCTCGTGGCCTCCTCCTCCGAGGACAGCGTGGATAGCCTCGAGAATGCCAAGTACCCCCTGCCGCAGTTCGTCATATCGGAGCCCTCCGAGCTCGACGGGCGGCCCTCCATTACTCGTGGCATCGGGCGGAAAGTGAGCCAAGAGGTGGAGTCCACGCAGCCGCACCCGCGCGTCATCGGCGACGCCAGCGGAGACGCCGAGATGGAGTCGCCCAAGGACGGCACGGACGACACCGGCAAGTTCCTGGCGGAGGAGCTGCGGGCGCGACGCGGCAGCGACAAGTCGCTCGGCTTCAGCGACGACTCGCTCAGCAACGACTCCGCCACCGCCTCCCCCAACTGCGAGCAGAACGTGCACTCCATATACTCTAACATCGTGTCCATCAGCTCCGGCTTCAGCGAGAACCGCGGCAGCTTCTCCGAGCACCGCGAGTCCTTCTCGTTCTCGGACCGCGGCAGCATCTCCGAGCGAGGTGACCCCGGTCGTTCCTCCTTCTCCGAGCGCTCGGACCTCGGCCGCGGCAGTTTTTCCGAACGGTCGGACCTCGGGCGGAGCAGCTTCTCGGAACGGGGGGAGACGCCCCGCTCGTCGTTCTCAGCGCAGGGCGTGCTGGAGGAAGTCAAGGAGTACTACGAGGACGCGGACATGCCGCGTGACGACGCCGGCGACGGCGCTGACATCGACCGCCTGCAGCGCTCCACCATGGACCTGCGGCTCACGGAGATCTGTCGGCCCGAGGAGCGACCCGCGCCCATCCTGCTTAGCCCGCAAAAGGTGTCGTGTGTGCAGGAGTACTACGAGGTGGCCCTGTCCACGAGCTGCTCGCAGATGGACTCGCAGCGCATCGTGGAGCTGCTCAAAGACACCATAAACACGCGCGTGCCGCCACAGAGCATTCTCGTGGAGACGGGCGTGGCCGCAGGCCGGCCGGGCGGCGCGGAACGGCCGGGCGACGCTGAGGCGCTCACCGGCTTCCTTAACCTCGAGTACTCCGGCGGCATCCAGATCGAGCTCGTACTGTGCGAGAACAGACTGAAAGAGAAGAAGGGCCTGAAAATGAGGCGGATATCCGGCGACCAACAGGAGTACGGCAAGCTGTGCCAGCAGCTCATCACCAGCCTCACCGTGTAGGCCGGGAGTCGCCGGGCTGCCGCGTGTGATAAAAATATTTTTCCAAATCTCTCGTAATATTTTCAAGACTGAAATCTATAATCTGCATGGTATACGCTTTGCAGTTTTGAAATAAATTATTTGACTCAAAATTTAGATTAGAAATATTTTAATAAGTATAGGTACGCCATGCGATGAGTGTCGAGTGTTTCTGTTGCGTATGTACAATGTACATGAGTATGTGACAGCGTCGGCCCGTGATCTCGTCTCGTGATTACATCTCGCTGTAATCGATTCCTACCTGTAAATATCTGGTTGCCGTAAGAACTTGATATTTTAAATGTTGTCCTTATTGCGCTATAGATTTCAGCTTGAAAAAAAAAGTTCGACTCTATCAGGGTCCGACTCGGCCCGCACTGAACACCGGCGTCGGGCTCGTGCAACGCACGCACGTACGCCGGCTCTATTCCATTCGACAGCATTTATTTGTGTTCTAAATTTCATTCCTTGTAAATCTCGAAATATCTTCGAACTTGTGATAATTAAATACTAGGTATATGACATAATATGTATTGTTAAAAAGTTGTGGACGAGGAACCTTAACAAAATCAGTCTGACTGCTCAATTTACCATAAAATCTCAAGTGGTCGTATATGTAATGCTTGATTATTATTAATGTTCCTGGTCGTAGCTCATGTCGAGTGTTTGCGCCAAATAATTTCAAAACTTCGCGGCCTGTGTGGTACAACCGTACATCGCTGATCGCCGCGTCTTGTGAGTTTGTACTGTTACTAGTAGAAACAATACTGCGGTTTTATTTTATATAATTTGACTGAACCCAGACGGTACGATCCTGGGTTCGAACTGACCTCATCCTTGCACGTCAGCAACACTGAGTTCGCTGAACGTGACGTGATAAATTAGATTCAATTAATCGTGAAAATCGAGCTCCTCGTTTTCTCTTAGCGTTTTGTAAATATCTTCAGTACTTTTAAGTCGACTAAGCGTGTTATATATTTGTATATTATGATTTTATTTATTCGCAAATATTTTAGGGTCTATTTCCATTAGATAGGCTGTACATACTGTAGGTTACTTTTGTTATGAATCTGAGAATGCGTTCGGGCTGTGGGACGTGCGACACTGAACGTCGTAAACAGTTCTGTATCGCAATAATTTACTAACCCGAAAGAAAAGCTGGAAACGTTGAGGCTTGCAGGATATGATATCGACGGATTGAGTGGCGGTGATCTTCGGTGTCACACGTTCTACGGATTCAAATGTTGGATCACTAGCCTAGTGTTGCCATAAGTATAGTTAGATACCGATTTCAAAGTACATGTAAATACCATAATATAATAAATAATTCTGATTCCATTACGTTATTCTGTTATTTTATTGAAATACATTGCTAATACAATATAATTATAGTTTGTGCAACAAGGAGATAAAAATGTACCTTGTACCTACTCCATTCAGAGTTAGGTACCTTTTCTCGTTGATTCTATGAAAGTTATTCCATGCCGTCGGCTTAATTTTTCTATCTAAGATATAATAACTCTGAACACACTGACTCTTGTAAGTGACAGAAGAAAGCCTTTTAAGCCAGAAAAGGTGCGGCCTGTGGTTCAAAATCTTCATATTATTATTATTATAACGTGCCAAACCGACCGTTATTACCAGTATCTAAGGAAGGCCCAACGAAATAAAAGAAGTAATGAAACATAAACTTTTATATGCTTATATTTATAAGGCATCAGAGAGGCTTGGACGCTTTGTACTATAACACAAATTATTGAACTCGTAAACATTAAAAAACTTGAAATCATAATTGTTTTTTATCAAAGCTCAGCGGTACATCTGGTGCAGTTTTTAATATATTTATGATAGTCGAGTTCCTACTGACATTATTTATAACAAAAATTTTATAATTTGTAATAAATATGATGAGTTTTCTAATATTATCGCTACTACATGTTCACTGACTGCGCTACAATGATATGTAGTTATATTGACACAATACAATATTTGTATAAGACATGCACGGTCAGTCAATACAAACAAATTATATTAATGCCACTGTTCCTTAACCTTCATCTGATGCTCAAACATTAACAAATGAGCTACACGTGCACGTTTTAAAATAACGTTATTATAATGTTAGACAGACTTACACTGCATAATTTATATCACCTGGGTACGGACGTAGCCGAGTCCAGCTCGATTAAAGTACATACAATATTGAGAATGAACCCAATAGTGTCGCAATGAATCCGCATAAGAGCGTTCGCTGCGTTAGGCGTGCGCCCGTCGCGGCCACCCGCGAGGCGTGCTT
>DWAK01000359.1:0-11245 GCA_018230145.1 Lepidochrysops patricia
CGCGTTTAAACAAACAAACAAACTCTTCCGCTTTATAATATTAGTATAGATAATCATTAATTATTTATGCAAATATTGTAATTATCTGAAGTGCCTTGAGAATTACAGATATCTTGTATTAACATAATGATTATTCTACTTGGTAAAGCAACTGTTTCGAATATCTACAATTTACCATACACTTGTAAGTCACTGAGGCAAAGTAACGCGGGACATACAATAACAGTATTATAAAAACTAGCTGAACCCTACAGACATTGTTCTGCCTAAAAGAAAAAATAGATAGTGGCCTATCACAGACCCACTGAATATGCATTAAAAAAAATTCATAACAATCAGTCAAGCCGTTTCGGAGAAGCATAATAGTAACTAACACAGTGACACGAGAATTTTATATATTTGAATGTATAAAGGTATTTTTGTAAAACGTGTTATAAATAATATAACTGGAACCTCAACGCTGGAAGAACTCGAGGTCAAAATCATTTATATGGTATAAACTCTGCAGATTTCACGAGGACAATAAAATATTACTATACATTAGCCTACTAATGTTAGGTTCCTATTAAACTAACAATTTTAATGCAAACATGTTATTGTAACAAGCATGAATATATTAGGTCTACTTATATTTATCATATTACTAGCTTTTTCCCGCGACTTCGCTCGCGTGGAATTTAAAAAACATATTTTATAAATACGAATTTTCTTGTAAGTTCGCTTGGGAACATGTTGTTTTTCCAGGACCAAAAGTAGACTATGCCAAAAATCAAGTCGATTGGTTGCTTAGTTAAAGCGTGAAGGAAGGACAAACAAACACACTTTCACATTTATAATATTAGTATAGATAATATTAAAATATTGATGTCATGACCTGTTAGAATAAAAAAAATATCTATATATATTATGTGTTTTAAGAGAAAACAATAATATGAAAGCATAATCTTACAAAAGTAGCATTTTGTTTAATGATATCTACTACCAGTAGCGAAGGGCGAGTTTTCTTTAGAGGGAAGCTATAGTCGCTAGATAAGAGATGGGTACAACTGTATATACAGCACAGTGCAATAAGGAAATTTTGATATACCGATTCAAAAGGGAAGCTGATAGAAATGAAGTTGTTTGGACACGTCGCCACTGTCTACTACATAATACATTTCTTCAATTGAGTAAAGAACAAATTATATAAAAAAATATTCTACATACATATTTCTTAAGAATTTATTGATATTGTGTGCCCTTTATTATAGACCTCGATTTACTTGTAAGATAAAAATAATGACGAAAATATATTTTATATTATAGATATAAAGCATTGTACTATGCATACTATTTTTCAACTTCAACAATTTATAAAATATGTCATACTTGATAAGTGTGGCTCACGAAAAATACAAACTGTTTTCATAAACATGAGAAAATACAATATGTAATTTCTGTGGCTTTATAGCCTGTTAAATGTTGTAGTCTGGTTTTATTGCAAAGAAGAATAAAAAATTGTACCTACTTATGTTGTTAATTTTATCCATTTCTTGAATCTGATAAAAAAAAAAATACTTTTAGGCATTCTATTACAAAAAAGTGTTACAAAATTGTTTACTATGTTGTATTTTTATCAAATACTAGAAAGGAGAGAACATTAATAAAACTGATAAAATGCCAAATGGCCCAAGTACCAGAACCTTGTGATAAGAAGGTGATGTAATTTGTTATCTTCACTTTGTTTTTAACAATGTCTTAGTACTAGCATACTAGTACTTAGACATTGTTTTGTACACAATTAGCTTAATTACCTACTAGCTTTTTCCCGCGACTTCGTCCGCGTGGAAACGCAAAATTTTACCCGACGGCCACAACTTCATTCTCCCGATTTTGAAACATTTTTCTTTACTGCCCCACTCGTACTTGTCCTATCGTAATGTTATATAGCCTAAAGCCTTCCTCAATAAATGGACTATCCAACAAAAAAGAATTATTCAAATCGGACCAGTAGTTTCTGAGATTAGCATGTTTAAACAAACAAACAAACTCTTCCACTTTATAATATTAGTATAGATTCATGAGTGCCAAGAAGATGAATATATACTCATGAAAAATCCATTGTCTGGGATTCTGTGGATTGAGGTATTAAATATTAAAAGAAATTGTTTTATTTCTAAATCTTTAGGATTTAGAGCATGATTGACACATATTATTGTCAGAAGTATTGCCTATGAGAAGGGGGCAACATTGTTTTTAGTTCTCCTGTAAAATCTGTGACAAGGAAGGGCAAAAATCATTAATGTGATGTGTAATGTCATTTATGGATGAACGCATAAATGAATTTGGGTAAAATTTTGCATTATTCAAAAGTATCTATTCGGGGACCAAGTCGCGAACAAAAGCTAGTAGTACCTGTATAATAAATAATATTAATCTAGGACTCACCTATGATAAATGGCAATTGAATACACAGCTGGCCACTTGCTCCTCACATCCTCACATATCACTTTCATGGCCTTTAGTGCCATCGACTCATATGCTTCATACTCTAGGTGCACAACCTAAACACAATAATGTAACATAATTACAAGATCTTTGGTTTAAGCTAAATGTGACCATAATGTAATGCTGTGTAAATAGCATGGTACATAGAGCTTTTTAAAAATAGAATAAATTTTCATAAAAATTAGTACACATTCAGATTATTATATCTGTAACAAAAAACTCTAAGCTAAAATTTTCATCCATAAAAGTTAGTAGTTACAATGTGCCAAAGCTACCTTTTTTCCTTCAAAAATATCTCGTGTTGTTCCCACAAAAATAGAAACAGCACCACAACTATCATCCACGACCAGATCACTGATACGCTCCACTGAGAGCTTATCAACCGTGAGCTTCAGGTAATCCATATTTTATCTTGAGGAGAAGTTAGCCACCACTAAGTGGAGGTATCACAGCAATGTGATCCCCGGCTCGTAGCTCTATATCCTTCCACTCTGAACAGACTTCCTCGTTTCTTGCCAACAGAATGTTGTTTTTAATTGTCTCCAAGTTGAACTGTTTAGATATGATGTTCAGAAGTTTTTCGTAGCTGATTTTGGCAGGCAGCCGATAACAAGTTTCGCGCGTACCCGAGAGCTCCTTGGATTTTGCGAAAAATAGTAGCTTCACCGGTACATCATCATATTCCATATTTCATTGTTAACTAGAAACAAAAATGCTTTGTAGGCAAAGCCGTGACCTTTATGATAATAATTAAATATAATTCCGAATACTGCAATCTTATTGCAATTTCCAAAATACATAACAACCTTTACACAACCTATACTGTTTTCATAAAAATTAAATTTTCACTAAGCTCATATTGTATAATATTTTATATTACAATTTACAAAACGTACTTTCTTATGTCGAAAACATAATTTTTAGCTGAATACAAAACGTTCAACGGGTATAAATTTATAAATATTAAATAGGTATTATTTTTGATTAGAAGGAACGTGACGTGCGTTATGTACGGAATGAAACTGACATTTGACAAGTGGCTGACACTTGGCTTTCAACTTTATGGTCACTTGGTCAGAAATTTTTTTATTAAAAAAACTGATGCAAAGAGAGTTCTATAACTCTGGGGCCGCGCCTGCGTCTATCGTTCGAATGTCATTAGCGGCGAAGCTTTAGACAATAAACACGACAATGAACAACGCTGATGCGACACATTGCGCGACATCGTCTTCGTTATCGCCTCCCGAGCGATAACCTAGACGCAGCCCTAATATTTGCGACGATAGCCGATAACAACTGATCACAATATCTGCGTGTATCGTGTATTGCACGATACTTCGGACGATAGACGCAGGTGTGGTCGTAGCTATTCGTTGGTGGCTATGTGCTTAATTCCATATCAGTAAAAAAGGACAGTGTGACATTGACATTTGACGTTCAAATACGTTTGAATTTTTATTCAACGATCTTCACCGAGTATTCGAATAATGGCCTAACGCTTTTTTGGCAAGTTTCCCATGGGCGCGCGCGTTACGTAAAACGAACGTTGTGTTCCTTGTACTATAAAAAGGATAAAAATAGATTCTCACTGATTTCGTTCTCTGGACTCCGACATATTTGTTTTCATCCAACACAAATACTGTGCCACATCCGTGCGTGAGAAATCTCGGTGAAATTCTTAAAATCATAAAGTGTAAACAATGAACTGATTTTTTTACACAAATGTTGAATATGCTAAGTGAGCTGCATATGGATGCTTAATGCAGTAAGTGAAGTGATTACTATAGTTTTAACATACTTTTTAATACTATCAAGTCGAAATGGCTCACGTAGAGCCTATGGATATAGACGGTATTGCAGGTGATTACGAAGACAAGGAGAACTTAATACATCACAGTAATGTGTTGCCGAAGATACCATGCACTGAAAAAGGGTATGAGGAACTGGATGTTTCAGAATTAAGTATGAAATTAAGATATTCCATCACCCCTGCGTCGTCTCCTATGTCGAGAAGCTATACAGCTAACTGCAAGGACAATAAAAATGTGGAAGACGCGAATAGCGGTTTGAATATTGGTAATGTTGACTTCACAAGTTCGTTTAACTCAACCTCAACAAACAGTGATATAAATAAAGCAAGTAAAGTTTACCCATTGCAAGCTTTGCCAACCGACAATTTAAATGACATGAATAGAAATGTTTTGATTCCAAAATGTGTTGACACTGAAGACAATAACATAACTATAACTGTAAGTGATAATATAGATGAAACCTTTTTTATACCGAGTACATCATCATCAATGCCTCATACACCGGAGGCAATTACACCTACAAAGGAATTACCCAAAGATGGTGGTTCACCAATTATGAGAGGTCTGCGAAGTGTTCTTAGTATGTTTAAGCCACAGAGTCCACAACTATCGCATGAACAGTCTTCACAAGATCCTTTGCAAATTAATAACACTATAACGGAGGAGACAGAATCACAGTATGTTGAGGTTTCCACTCCGCTCCGCACAACAAATAGAAACTCCCCAAAAAGAACCAGTCCATTTAAAGACAGCTTAGTATTTAATGATGATTTGGAAAAAGAGCTACAATGGAAAAATGATTCTACTATACTCTCTAAAGAAGATAAAATTCCAAAACATAAATTATACCTGCAAGAGTCTGTTGCATCTAACCTAGAATCTAATATCTTAAACAAAACCAAAGAGGAATGTAACCAAACTTTAGAGTATATGGATATATCTTATAATGATACTTTTGTTAATGACAAAACAATGACTGACATGGAAACAAAACCACATGCTGTACTTGAAGGTGGTGGTCTGGAGTCTGATGGTGAATTTGTAGACTGTGAGACTACCTACACTGAAAATGAATCTCTGTTAAACAGTAAAGAAAATGTTTCTTTGCAAAATTGTAAACAACATATTTCCAGAAACTTGGAAGTTAATATTTTAGATTCTACAGTAGATTTTGGTACTTCAAATTCGAATTTAGCCATTGAATGTGCAGATTTACCACCTTGCACTAGTAATGATGTATCAAATACCGGCATTTTAACTAAGGATATCAGCGAAAACGGTAATTTGGGTTCCAATAATTATTTAGAAGATACTTTCTCATTGATACATTGTAATGAAAGATTATTATGTGAAACGGAATTGCAGGTCAATTCAGATATGAATGTTTGTGAAACAATGGCAAACAATTATAGTGCTTCTAATATAGAAGTGAATAAAATTGATATTATGAAAATAAGTAGTGATCACAATGCAACTGACTCTCTCCAGTGCAAAGAAGAAGAAATAGAAAAGTTGCTCATATGTCATGAAACTGGTACGGATCTCAATTTATTTAGCATTGAAAATGAGATAGAATGTAAAGAGAGCTGTATTGATGATTTCAGTGATCACAAAATATTAACACTTATTAAAGATGATGATGTAAAAATAAAAGCTGTAGAAGTAAATAATCGTACTAGAACTGACACTGTTCAGTTCAATGTTATTAAAGAAGGAAGCAAAAGCAAAGAAGCTGTATATATTAATACCAGTGACAATGATCCTAATTTATCTAAAATAGATAATCAAATTACATGCAATACTATAAATGAGAAGACAACTGAATTTTTAAATTCAGAAGCTTTTGATATAAATATGAAAAGTACAATTTCTGAAGAGAGTAACAAAGAAATGGAAAAAGATAAGAATTCTTTACTACAGACCAATAATGAAACTTTGGAAAACAATTTAAGTGATATTGGGCCTGTTAATATTTGCAGAGAAATATCAACACAAAACAATAATGTAGGAATTGATGAGTTTGCAAAGTCTCCACATGAAATGAATCATATTATCTTATCAAACTTGGAAGTAAATAAAAAATTGCCAAAGAATATTCCGCTTCCTACTGATGACTTCGACAAAGAAATTGATACTGTTAGTGAAGCTAACAAAATTCCCGGTGCCACAGAAACAGAAATTATAAAAAGTGAATTGGTACAAAACTTGAATATAAATGTAAACAAAGGTTTGGAAAATGAATCTTACGAGATAAAAACAACATCAATAGAAAATATAGTTGAAAAAAAAACTGTTGATCAAATAAGTGATTTGATTAACTGTGAACCTAAATCTAGTGAAAATGCTGAAAAATGTGAAAATTACATTATGACCTGTAATAAGACATCTGAAAAAAATATTTCATTTGAAAATATTAAAACAGATGAAGTAGTAAATAAGTTGGTATTTCCAGAAGATGAGAAAGAATTAAGTAATCATGAAATAATTAATTATCTTGTTGATGATGTAATTGAAGAAATACCAAAAACTCTTGATAGTGATTCCTTACAGCCTGTTAATGCAAGTGAAGCCATTAAAATTAATGATAATAAAATATCAAAAAACAATATTTCTATTCAATGTGATACCAATAGCAATATTGAAAGGTTGGATGAAGAAGTTTGCTCAAATATGGAACAATTATCAAATCCATTTGAAACAATAAATAAGTTACAAATATCACCTCCTCTGTCACCATTAATGAACAAAAGGGGTTACAATATTGATTTTGATAATACTGAAGATCCATTTGCAACCAAAACTAAAATAAGAGAGTCACCTACACCTGAAATCATTGGTCAAGTTTCTCTAGCGAAAGAGGACCCTAAAAGTCAAAAAGTGTCATCCAAAATAAATAAATCAAACAAAAGAAAGTCCAATCCAATAAAAAAACCAATGAACACTAAAAAGGACTCTATTAATGCTACTTTTGACTTTAGTATAAAAAATGACTGCAAAGAAAATAAAGATTTAACAGTAGTAAATACAAAAAAGGATACCTTTGATTCGACTTTCAATGCAGATTCAATTAGCTTAATAAACACAGTATATAAATCTGCCAATAAACTAGATAATGAAACAGAAAACGAGACAATTTGTATAAATGACAATAAGAAAATGACAATAGAAAACACACATATACCTCATATATCCTCAGAACCTACAAATCCGTCGCCTCCACGAGATGTTACTAAAAGTGTGTTTAACTGTCCAGAAATAAATGATATCAATTTTTGTTCTTTTTCGGACAAACAAGAAACTTTATCACCAGACTTAATGATAGCATCGGAAGATATAACTATTGACAATGAAGAATATCTTAATCCAAAAATAGACATGCTGGAACCTATTTCTCCTGAAGCTATAAATGATCAACAGTTGATGCTAAAAGTAGTTAGCGAAACATCAGTTTCTAAAGAATCTAAAAATAGTGATGTAAAAGAAGTGAATACTGAAGATGAAGATACTGTTACATTTGATGAAACAACAGAATTTATTGAAAGTGACAAAGAAAATGGTAGCAGCGTTAAAGATAGGTTGGCATTTGATGTTGCAGATACAGTTCTAGATAATGACAATGCAGACAATGATGAAATGTTTATTGACGCTGAAGCATTTGAATTTCTTTTAAACCAAAACAAAAGTAATGTCATAGCAGATAGTGGCAAAGAAAGTCTATTTCTTAAGTTTGATCCCTTGTTTACGAAAAGGGTTTCTTCTGATGGTATTATAGCTGCTTTAAAAAGAGTTCAAAATAATCAAAGCACACCTAAAAAATTAACAAAGTTGCAATTAGAAGCAGCATCTGAAATGCCAGGACCATCTCAAAAAGAAACACTTGATGATGAAGCAAGTATTCAAGCCATGTCAAAACCAATGATGGTAGTTAATCCAGCTATCAATTCAATTGTATCGCCCAAAAAAGTAGCAACTCCGAAAGTCAATAGACAATCAGTTACATTTACATCTCCTGCTATGGCTGTAATTGATAAACTGTTATCATTGAGTGGTAACAGCTTAATTAATGATCATATTACCCCTGTGTCATCGCCTATTAGACAGCATAATGAAACAGATGTTGCTATAACTCAGCTGAGAGAGATGTTGGCTGATAAAGATATTCATGTAAATAATTTAAAATTAGAAAGTAAAGAACTTAAAGATAGATTATGTAGTTTAGAAGAGCAAGTTACATCTTTAGAGATAGAGAGTGCAGAGAGACTTAAAAAAGTAAAGGACTTAAACGAAAGACTTCTTGAAAAGACAAAAATGAACAAAAGTTTGGCCAATGTGGTAGAGGAATATGAAAGGACAATCGCTAGTTTGATTTCCCAAATAGAACAAGAAAAGAAAAATAATGCTGAAGAGAAAATAATTTTGATAAAAGAAAGAGATGAACAAACAGCACATTTAGCAAGCATGGAAGTATCATTTAATGACCTACATAGCAAATATGAGAAAAGTAAACAGCTTATTTACAGCATGAAAGCAAATGAAGAAACATATAAAAAATCTATTAAAGAATTTGAAGAAAGTTTATCAAAAATGCAAAATAATTACGAGTTACTAAAGCAACATGCTACATCAAAACTCAACCACGCCAATTTGGAGTTGGAGAAATTTAATAGGGCTCACGAAGCTGAAGTTTTAAAATTGAATGCTATGATTAAACGAAAAGAACTGCACATTAGCAGCCTTGAAGAAACTTTAGCTCAGAAGACTAAGGCTAATGAAGAATTGACAAGCATTTGTGATGAATTAATTAATAAAGTCGGATGAGCTATTTATAAATATTAATAGTAATAGGTATTAGTAGTACATGATTATATTATGTCATTTTAACCTTGTCTTAATTTCTGTGATTTCTCATTTCTATTAGTGTATTTTAATGGCATAGTGTCTTGTTGAAAATAAGTGAAAATGTGCCAAAATTCAAGCTTGTACTTTAAGTTTCAGATTGTAATTAATTTTATTCCTCTAACATATAATCTTATTTTTCTCCCAGGAATGCTTATGAAACAGCCCAGGAATGCTTATGAAATTAATTGTTTTGTTGTAAGTCACTACATTTCTGTGATGTGTGTTCATGTATGTGTGATGTCTGATGTGTGTGTAAATGCACGAAAAGTGGGGGGTACTGTATTGGCGTCTTCTTATTTAGGGGTATAAATTCTTATTTGGTACGAAACGGTTTGTAGTTTTTCAGCTACCATGCCACCAAAGAATTAAAAAGAATAAGGGATTTAATTGGGAATTTTCGAACTACTTGCAGACTTTAGATGATAAAGTTGTTGAAGTTAAATGCATGTAATGGCTGAACATATCCGGCAGTTTTTGCTAATAAAAAATTAGCTGAGATATTTCAGAGGCCTTTTAAGGCACTGCTGATGGTTAGTGTAAAATTTCACATGATACTAATTTGTGGCTAAAGTTTAATTGAAGAAGGAGGTAGTTCTAAAGACAGATCCGGCTTACTATTTTTAAACCTAAATTAACTGAATTAAATGGATAGTTAAATTATCAAGGAACAAGGTCCGCAGGTAGTAAATCGGATCTATCTTGACCATATGTCTCTAAAATATATTTTTTGACAATATATTACAATAACAATATTTTTGTAGAATGTTTTGGAAGCTTCTACAGCTGTGACTAGGGTTGTACAATGGTATAAACTGTTGCCTACTATTTGATTATTTAGGACCAATAAAATATTATATGTAATGTATTGTAAGCATGTTGTTAACTAGGTAGGATGGTCCGCGCCGTCTATAATTCAATCTTGTAATTTAAGCATAAAATATGTAAAAATTTTATAAATGTTTATACCTAGGTGTAGTATGTAGGTACTTATAATACAACAGTAACGCGTGTTCATCTTATTTTATGGCAGAATATTAAACTTTCATAACCGACATGTAAATTGAAACAAGTGAAATTATATAAACTGGTGATAGCGCGAATTATTTGAAAGTACCTGCTTAAGAATAACTTGAAATTGCATAGGTGTTTCTGAGAATAATTTTTTAATTTGATAGGTATTTGTATTCGGGGATTATTTGTAGACGGGGAGTCTCGGGTTGTTCAATTATGTATTTTTGTACCTTTATATTATAATGAAAGAGACACGGATTGTTTATTTTAGTTATTAATTCTATAATATACGTTTGGTTATTGATAAAATGTAGTTTTATTTGAGTCGAAATTATGTCGAATCACGTCAACTCTAACTGGCGTTTAGAGTTCAAAGTTTCGGGACTCGGTCTTCCTGTGGTCCCGTGATGATAATTTATCCTCGAACAATACGTCGACCCCAGACACGCGACTATCATGGTGCCTATCAGTGCCGGCACCATTTTTAATAATGTACCTACTTACGCAGAAATTGAACTATTCCACTGAACTCCTTCGATGCATGCGGAGTTTCCTCGAAGGACAGTTGCCATGGAAACCAGCGACAAACACTGTCAAACTCAATGTTTCGAGTCGCGAGGCATGTACGACGAGACTGTCGAGGTGCAGGGTCGTGAAATTGAAAGTCCTGAAGATTCCGAGGAAGATAAAGTCATGGCCAAGTTTAATCCACCCACCAGACATACAGCGAGACACGATTTCGACTCCGATAGTGACAGTGATCCCAGTCGTGGGAAATCGAAACCGAATATTTCTGAAGACGATAAGGTGCTCATATAAAGTAATATTTTATTCTGTCGTATCTACATCAACTATATTATCTCGTAGTTAGGATTTTTATGTATGCAGTGTGATTCAAAAAAAGTTGTTTAAACTCAGTTTCTTCATTACATATAGGTACACTAGCTTTTGCCCGTGACTTCATCCGCATGGAATACTTAGATACTTTTGGATACTTAACGCAAAATATCACCCGTGGGGCCGCGACTTCATTCTCA
>DWAK01000360.1:0-11225 GCA_018230145.1 Lepidochrysops patricia
TATTTTTACACTATTATAAATACAACAAAATAAATTTTAATTAAGTATTGTTTCTAATGAAAGTAATACTTTTCTTTGTTTTATATTAAAAATATTATGTCGTGCAAAATATACCTACATAATATAGAATAGGTACGCAATAATAAGTACAATGAATTCTAATTTACAATATTGTGTACGTACCTACCTATTTTTCTAATACGGTCTTTTAATACGGTCAACCAATGCCGCTATTTTAATACTGTAATGTCTCAGAATCTGGCTCACGTCATGTGTCCCACATCTGCGAGTATTAAAGCGGTTATTTATGGCCGTGAAATAAAATTTGGCATGCTCATCTTACGCACTCCTCGCAGTCTAGACACTCCGGCGCCAATTGTACAATTCCGCAATCAATCAACACAATGTTACATACATTTACAAAAGAGAGCTATGTATAAAAGAGAGTACCAATATATGACTTTTATCAATTTCAGGGACTCGTTTCACGTATCCAGAAAGAAAGAGACGCAGCGTTAGCCGAAGCCGCAAGCTGTAGGGAGAGAGCTGAAGCGGCGGCAGTAGCAGCAAATAGAGCAGCGAGAGACAGAGACAGTGCATCCACGGAACTAGATGTGCTCAGAGAGAGATGGGAGAAAGCTCACCAACAACATCAGAAATTGACGGTAAGGACGTACAGTCACGCTACAGTTACGTTGTTATGCAATAGAAAAAAATACTTACAGTAAGTATCTTATTTATTGTCTCTTAGGAACTTCAAGCGAAGCTCTTTCTTTCAGTCGGCCTTAGTTGATAACTAAAACACCTAAATTATATATTTGACTGTAGAAATTTTTCCATTCCAGATGGAACGTGATGATGCTCTTACGGAATTAGAAATATTGAAAGAAAAACTAGACAAAGCTCTTTATTCAACTCAGAAAACAGTTGAAGAAAAGGAATCGGCACACAAGGAATATGAAAAAATGCTTGAAAAGTATGATAGGTATATTCTTTTCGATGTCGTCTTGTGTTGGTGACGATGTTTAAATATTGTGTAAAAGTTAATAGTAATTCTTATCTTTTTAATTTTTTTTTTTTGGATTTCAGATCTCAAAATGAAATTTATCGACTACAAAACAAGATAGATATTCTCGAAGCTGATAAAGATCGCCTTGAATTGGAGTTAGAAAAACACGTACATTTGTCATCAAAATCAAGGGAGGATCAAAGAAAACTACAAGATGAATTAGCTACATTACAAGAAATGTATGATAGAGCTTCAATCCAACTAGGAAGAACTAAAGAACAAGAAGAAAAAGCAAAGGAAGATATGGATAGATTAAGTGTTGATGTTGAAATGGTACGAGAACGATATGAAAAGGGCCAAATCGAATTAAGAAGGCTTCAAGCTGAAAAAGAGAAGTTAGTTGCTGATAGTGAACGTTTACAGTTTGAATATGATAGAGCAATGACTCAGTGTGGAAAGGCTCAAGCGTCTAATGAAAAGACACAGGAAGAAATGGCGAGAGTTCAATTGGAGCTTGAAAAGATGTACGATAAGCATGACAAAGCAACATCTGAATTGAGGCGAGTCCAGGCTGAACTCGATAAAGTTAAGGCTGATGTGAGTGGTGCGAGAGAAGAAGCGGAAAGATATGCTGCAAGATATGGAAAATATCATGATAGTAAAGAAGAGCATGAAAGGACAAAGTTAGAGGTGGAACGACTGCGTACTCGATTGGACAAGACTACACTAGAACTGGAGAGGGCGCGCAAAGCAGAGGAAGAAGTAACACGCCTTCGCTCGGAGCTTGAACGCGTCGAAACTCTTCGAGGTAAATACCAATTCGATCAGGATAAATGGAGTACAGAGTTAAACAGAGTGCAGGTGGAATTAGATAAGCAACTTGAACGTAACGAGGCTTCGCAGGCTGAAATTCAACGTCTTCAAAGTGAAAAGGAACAGGCTGAAACTAAATTACACGAATTGAACATTCAACTAGAACTGTCAAAGACTGAGGTGACTAAATTAACTGGAGCAATGGAAAAACAAAGGACGGATCTTGAACGTGCTCATATTGAATGCGAGAAATTCAGAGATAGATGTGAAAAACTTAAGCTTCGGTCTGAGCAACTTGATAAGGATAACGAGCGACTTAAAGGGGAACTGCAACAAATAGAGAGAATGAAACTGCAAGCAGTTGCTGGAGATAAGGCAAGAACTGAAGATAGGTTGGAAATTGAACGGTTACGTGATAAATTAGAAAAAGCTATACAAGCAAGAGATGCAACTGAGATGGAAGCAGGCCGTTTAGCTAAAGAGCTTGAGAAGTCACAGATGCATCTCGCCAAATATCAAGAAACTAACGAAAGTACGCGTGTGGAATATGAGCGGATGACGAATGAGTTAGGAAGAATGCATGAGCGCTTAGAACGGACTATACTTGAGATGAGACAAATAGAGCAAGAGAGAGATGCTTTGAGGGCAGAAATACAAAATACTAGACGTAACATCGAACAACAACAAAGGACATTAGATCACAGGACTCAAGAAACCCTAGTTAAATTGCAGCAAGAATTAGCACAGTCGGTAAGAGATCGAGAAAAAATGGCATCAATATTAGAGCAAAGGGACAAACAAGCTGATGCTATAGAAAAGCAAATTGTAAAATTAGAAGCGGACACAAAACAATTGACTATAGAGAGAGATCAGTTAGTCGCTCAATTAGAAAAGTCTCAGGACATGCTTGTTAATTTCCAGAGGGAACTCAATGCTTCTGAAACTGAACTTCAGAAGCAACGTCAAGAGGTACGTAAACTACAGGAAGAGCAACGTAAAGTGGTCCAAGACTCTGAACGTGGTGCTAAGTCGATTATAGAAAATAGAGACAAAGAGATAGCGAAACTTCAACAGCAAGTTCAGGCAGTTACCAAAGAAAAAGACACATTCAGACAAAGAGCAGAAAATGCTGAAAGAAATGCCCAAAAAGCCGGAGAAATTGAAAAATGGAAAGCTGCAGTAGAATCAGAGAAAACGAAAGCGATCGCAGCAGAAAAAGCATATTCTGAATGTCAACAACGCTTACAATCTTTGGAGAAACAATTCCAGGCACAACAGCAACAATTGCAACAACTACAAGCGCGAGGACCGTCCGACGTGCGTGAGGTTCAAAAACAACTGGAAGCAGTGCAAGCAGAAGCGCGATCTCTTGCAGTCGAGAGGGAACGATGCCAGTCGCAGCTCGAGATGCTCGTTCAGGAATTGGAAAAGAGCCAGGTCAGTTGGAGGATCGCCCGAGCACGAGCGGTTATAGGGACGGCAATGCGTGGTTGAATTGAGTTTGGAAATGTAATAATGGACATTTCGAATATTGTAATCAAAACAGTTAACTTATTTTTTATCCAATACGTTTGACTTAAATATAAAAAATATTCCATAAGAATTATTACCAAACTTGATTGAATCGTAGGTAAATCTCGTACGATGTTTGCTTAAATCATTGCACCGGTGTTATGAAGTAGATGTTTTACTTTCGATCTCATACGTTTAGTTTTGAGATTATCATCGCGAATTGTCATGTACATTATTGTTGCATAGTAGCATGCCTCCCACAGCCCGCAGGGCATCCTCCAACCCCTCATTACAATCATTCGTATTTATTTTATTAGTTTCATCATCGCAACGAATTTGGATGTCAGATTCATGTAATACCATACTCGACTATTTGCACCAGGCATTGAGTCACACGTTTGCACTCGATCAGAACACGACCCTTCAATAAATATTGTGTTTAAATGAATGTTCGGTGCAAAAATGTAAAGAGCTTTTATTTGTCTGAATACGATATTACTTTATTTTATCTCTTTCAGCAATTTGCTCTTTGAATGTGTATTCGCAATTTTGATATCTCGAGTATTATTATTAAAGTTGTTTTTGTGATTCAATATTATGCTGTTACGTGCGTTTATATTTTGCCATGTTACGTGTAAAAATTTCGCTTTTGTAATGTTGGGCTTACAAACTCTTGATCACAGGAATGTCGTTACAACTTTTAATCGCTTAGGCATTCTATTTTCATTGGTGCTACTCGATATTTCTTATCTTTAAAGACGCGTTTTAGTGAGTCAATACCCACATTTTAAAATGTTTTTTTAATGACAGCTCGATCTACAAGAAGCGAACAAGAAACTACAGGCAGTTGGCAATCAGAACGCCAGAGCTGGGGAAGAAACAGCGCACGCTAGGAAACAGCTACAAGAAGAATTTAAGAAGTTAGAAGACGCGAGAAAACAATTCGAAGAGAATAGAAGAGCCGTAGAAAATAAGAGGAAAGACGTGGAGGAGAAGGAGAAATCGCTTATGGAGTTAGATCGACAGTTGAAGAAGAGGAAAGAACAAATGGACCAAATGGAAGCATCCTTGAGGAAAGTAAGTAAAAAATTAAAATATATTTCATATTCAGTTATATTTTTCAAAGAAGCAAAATAAAATAAACCGGTACCTTAAAAGCAATATAAAATAAAAATTAAATAATAATAATAATCTCTAATTAATGTTGGTGTACCGTGCGTGCTGCCATTTTAAGGGGCCCATTACAAGAGTTGGTGATCGCGAGTCACTGTCTGCCAACTTCATGATACATGTTACAACATATCGGCAGACGCCATAAACCTTCCATAGTTCCTGGTCCACTAGCACCTGACCCCCATAACCCAGTATTATTTTTAGTTTCCATTCCCTGCAATAGTTCTTACACTAACCGGTGGCTCTCCGTGGGTGTACTCTCATAGTACGTACGGAGAGAGTCGTCGGTTGGTATCACATTACATTTAGTTTAAAATTGTGTAACGGGTAAGTACGCAGAGTGCGTGTTAGCTTCGACCCCATGCAAGCCCTCCAAAGGTCCAGGACGTATTTGCCCGTGAGCACGGAAAATGTACACAAACATAATAATAATGTGAGACAAATTCATAAAATGAAAAATTATTATAAAGTGAGAAGATAATAGATATTATATTATGAATCATTCAATTCAATTTTAGGCTGGTGGCTCGGCTGCGGCGGTGACGGACATGAACCGTAAGCTTGGAGATACTCAGAAAGAAGCTGAACAACTGAAACTACAACTTCAGAAGAGCGACGAAGAATCAAAACGGCTGACTGCAGAAACTGAGAGATTGCTACAACTAGTACAGATGTCACAGGAGGAACAGGCACAGAAAGAGAAACAAATAATGGAAATGCAACAGTAAGTTAATTTTCTTTAAAATTGTATTCTCATAAATTTACCTACTGCTAAGCCAAGTAATTCAGGAGGAATATTATCGTCAATAAAATACGAAAATATATTATATTATATAATATTTCACTCACCTACTTAAATAATATTTTTGCTATTACAGGTCTATAAGAAATCTTCAAGCCAAACTTAAAAGTCAGCAGCAAGCACAAGCACAAAGAGAAGAGGTATTAACATTTAGACAATTAATACTAACCTACTAAACATATTTGTAATTTAATGTTTTCTATTGCAGCGTCATATTGAGTGTTACTAACAAATGTTTCGTTTTTTTTCATGCAACCAGGCCGGACCCGCTGGCTTCCTCAAAAGCTTTTTCTAAGTTAATTCTTCTCACCAAGACTGTCGATAATTTATTTTGTTTTTTTTGTTTGACCTTTTCTTTAACTGTCGTGCTTACTAAACACATGTCGCAAGTAACAACTCCTAACTCCACGTCTTTCTTTAATATAACTGACATAAGCTTTACAATTTGCATTCGTCTTAAGTAATGTTGTCAAGTTTGTATTGAATATTAATAAAGTGTTCAGATAATAATAACGTCACTTCTTGTTAATAATGAGTAAAAACCATGTATACAGGTTTTTACATTCAGTTCATTGTAACCAGCACACAACTAAGGTAATGATTAATAGTTTAGCTATAATTTTTAAGTGATGTTAAAAAATAATCGTGTTTTGCGGGAATATTATTTTTAAGTATCAATAAAAGAATGTAAAACTGTTAAGCAATCATGTATGTAGGTAGAACAGTAAATTGTCCACTAGTCGATGTTATCCAGCTTTCAATCTTGTTATGCAAAATATCAATTGACTATAAATAAATTAAATCGATGTTGACTTTTCTCGAATTATTTTTGAGTTTATATTGTTGAAAATTTTGTTATTAAAGTAAAGACGTTTCATTTTTTATTCATTTCTTTTAATTTTCTTTCATCTTTCACCCTCTTAAAAGGAAATAGCGCAATCGAAAAAGAGTGAAATAGCAGCAATTAACGACTTGGCCAATACATTAAAAGAGCGGGATAAACTTCAAACTAAATTGGAATTGAATAGAATGAAAGTTATAGACCTAGAAATAGAACTAAACGAATCATCGCTTATACTCTCTGAAATACTTAAAATGTCAGATGGTCAAGATCTAAACACGATCAAAAAGAGCAAAAGTTTCTTTGAACTGCAAAAGAGCGGTAAGGTAGTGGATAGATTAGATAAGTGCAGATTTAGTAAGAGCTACAATGATATAAATAATCTGAACGGAGATAGGAATATACAGGCGAATTTAAACAAACTTACCCGGAAGATATGTCATCTGACAAAGGAAATCGAAATCAAAAATTCCAAAATAATTGAGCAACAAAGGTGTATTTCTATCTTAGAGGATGCTTTGAGAGATAACAATAACATAGCTGAATTTGAACAACTTCTGGCAGTGGTGAGAAGCAAAGACGAAAGAATAAACGATTTAGAAAGAATAATAAACAACAAATCAGGAGCAATCTCAAAGATATTTAGAGATAAGAGAATACTAGAATTGGAAAATGCTTTGAAAGACTCATTTCTAATAGCTGCGGAAAGAGAGAAGGTATTTTATGAAGAAGAACAACAAAGAATTGAAACTTTACAAAAGGTAAATTTCATTTATATTATACATTTTTTCCATTTTGTAAAAATATATTCCAAATATTTATATTCCATTTTTTATTTTAGATGAAGAAAATGGAACAGCGTTTGTTGTCTTTGCAAAATGCGTCGATTATGAAGTGCAAAACTTGTTCAACCACACTAATGCGTTTAAAACAAGTTGAAAAGTCACTGAATTTCTGCGAAAAATCGCGAGAAGCTATATTGAAATGTTTGTCCTTTTCTATGTATGTACAGTACCTACCTACTTACATACTTTGATACAAATAAGGCTTATCGTGCTTTTCTATAAAAATGAGAGAATGAGAGAGAATGAGAAATACCTTTTGTCGAAGAATGTATGAATTTTAAGCATTTTAGACAGGCATTTTGTTATCAGCTTTAACTAGTTGAATCCATCCACTTTCATTGACTGTTAATTATTACTGCTTAATTGAAGATTCCAAAAGAAAAGTTCGATTTTTTATATAAATACATGTTTTAAACTTAATTAGTTAGTAAAAAAACAGTTAAATCATGTAAATAGTATAATAATAAATTTGTATATTTCAGACAAGACCTGTTGGAGAAAGCAATAAGTGACAAGGATTCTCAAATCGCAGAACTAGAGGCAAAAGGAGTCTTAAGTGAATCAGAGACCAAGTCTTATGATGACCTTATGAAGGAAAAGGACAAATTGCTTGAAAGATTGAAAATTGAGGTAAGTATTTGGTCTCTGAGTAGTGAGGACGTTACCTTAAATAAACAAAATATTATACTAAAACATAATACTTATGTAGGTAGGTACTTATGTTATAGTAAGCAGCTAACAACCTTTGTCTTTTCAGAATGAGCAAATCCTAAAATTTGAGAAAGGGATAAGCGATTGGTTGCATAAAGAAGGTGATGCTTTACCTCTGACCTTGGCTGATGAACTGTTAGCTGCCTGTGTCAACAACGACATAGTTTGGGTATCTTAACCACGGCCTATTGAGAATGAGGGTGATTTTTTCGATTTCCAGCCATAACATTGGTAATGGCTTTGATTTTGTACCTAACCACTCCTTTACTGACAACCTTTTAATCCCTTTTTTAAACTTAAACTTTGCAATCATCTTAATTTTTAAATATAAAAGTTTGCGATCCATCGTCATATTATGTGTGCGTTTTACCGCTTAAAATAATTATGTTTTCTATATTTCTGACACTTCATTGTAATTATTAAGTTCATCTTTAAAATTATTGCATTTAAAGCCTTTAAATAGCATTTCAAATCACACACTATCCATCCGAGTATTCTCAATATTATTATATTATGTAACTTTTTTTTTGTATTATTGTAACAATCATTTTGATCGTTTGTTGGAATAATCATATTCCCGAATTCCGGATTTCAGGAGGAGGACATCCCGGCGACTGTGTTGTGACTGTCAGCTAAGTGTTGTTACTGTTGTGGCTAGTACCATTGCACTGCTATCATCCGCTACCTTACCGTCATCGCTTTTCACTCCAACGCTTACCGCGACTCATTCTGGTTCATATCGGTTGAATTGTATAATAAAATGTACCTACCTATAGCAATAATTCCGTTAGTCTGTTTTTACTTGATAGTTAAATCTCCATTCGACATTTATAAATGGAATCGTTTTAGTATAGCGACTTTTCGAATAGAATCTATGTTGTTATGTAGTTTTTTTAGAATCTACACTTTTTCATAGTGTTCGTGCAAAAACTAGCAGACTAGTTGGTAATATAATATTTTAACTGATTCACATATCACGCCTCCCTAATGCGGACAGCTGTTGGCATATCAGTGTTATTAAACATGGCTTAATTTAGGTTTAAGTAATGATTTCGGCATTTTTAAACGACGAATTATCGTTCGAGCCACAACAATCAGTCATATTAACTATTAACAACAAACCTTGACGTGAAAATTCTAATCAAATCGACTAAACCCCACAAAACAAATAAAATTGCTAATGTTTTTATCTTTAACTAATGTTATAAGACTATTGTTAGAAAGAGTAACGATCAGAGCATTTTTATTAATTTATAGATTATTGTTATTAGTTGTTCGTTTTCATATTTTATCCGATATAAAAGTTTAACTTATTGTACCAAAATATATTAACGTATAGGTAAAATATTAACAATCATTAAATAACATGGGCATATTATGTTCATTTAGGTACATTATATTTATTTATATAAATGAAATTACTATTTACTAACTTTATAATGCAATGACAACGCAGAGTTAACAAGAGTAAACTACTTGAAATTAGAAAGAAATAAACTCTGAGTGACTATTAAAAATAATTATTGATTTTAAGAATGATATTATCATGATAATTCAGGATCAAAATCTACGAAATAAATAAAAAGAATTATTCACAAAAATCATTTAAAGAATCTCAAAATAATTTGAAGAAACGCTGTTCCTAATCCTGCGTACAGATCATCGAAATGTAGAATATAACAGAAGATTTTACAAATTATTTACGTGTGTTAAGTTTGTTCTCTACACTAAGCATCTTTAACGTCTTTAATTTCAATTATCAACAGTTGTTTTCTTATTTGAAATATTCAACAGTTGTTTTCTCGTGTTGAGTGTGCGTTGCCGGCCATTTGGTATTGGTCGCTTGTACGTCGACGAAACACTGCCTTGTATTCTGAGATAGGTATGTTGTGTTGTTGCGATAAAAACTTTTGAGATGATATTTGTGGACGATGGCAGCTAACTTATTTTGTAATAGCGGGTATTTTAAACTATTTATAATGCGTTTGTGATCCGAAATCCGAGCTGTGGATTGTTCCCGGTCCTAACTGTCGAGCCCTGTGTGTTATCATACCTATTTATTATCGAGCTTTATCACTTCACAAGTCGGATTTCTCGAATATTGAAGATTTCTGAGCAATTCAGACAATAGTCACTTTCACCTCTTACATCCTCCATATGTTATTTTTTATATCGATCTCCTAACGCGACCTTATAATCCTAAGCGTCTTAAAAACTATTTTTTTAAATAGGCTTAAAGTGGCTATAGTCTTTTAGTTGTTAAGCCGTCAATTTAACTCTGCTGTTTGACGAACTTTGGCCGTTGGCTTGTATACCTTATCGCTAATTAGTAGGTAGGTGGGTTATAGAGACGTTCTGTTAAATTTTAATGGGTGCAAGTTCTCAAGCATTCTAATTTCGGTTTCATTCCAGCTGTCCTGTTTGCGCGCAGGTATTACATTATGTTCGTACAAACGGGACAGTCAGAATCAAATCGAAATTTAACGAGAATCGAGGCACAAACTTCTATCATTCGAATTCTGTTAACTGTTCAAGGCGGCAAATTTTGTATCGAGTATGTATGTAAGTATGTAGTTAAATGTATGGTCACAATAATATGGATTATAATATTAGTTACTTGTTATATTAATTACATCGTGACTCGCCGCCCGTTCACGTGTTGTAACAAAGTATGCCGAGATAATATGATACATGTTCTTTGAAAATATAATATCTTCATATAATACAGCATGTGTGTACTTATTTATCCCTTTAATCAAATCCTTAAAACATCGCTTACAAGAAATAATGATATTACCTATTATATTCTTTGTAATTTGTGGGTATATAGGGTAAATAATATTCTGTAAATATCATACCTACGCAAAGCAAATACCTAGGTACTTATAATATGAGGTAAGTTATATAAAATACTTTGCTGCTACCTGTAGAGTATGTACATAGAGTCAAATATAGAGTACAAATTTTACATTGGCGACTATAGGTGGCAGCACTGTACTAAGAAAAGATTCATGTAACATTAAAGTAATTTCAAATATAACACAGTACTAGATTCGGATTGGCGACACCAGGCGGCAGCAGCATCGTTGTGCACGTTCCATAATATTCAAGTTTATGTCTAGACGCAGCAGAATAATAAAGCGAATGATTGTTCTAAAAACTATTATTTTCAAGCAAAAATGAAAACCTTCTTTTAATGTACTTACCTAAAAACAATTAAGTAGGTAAGTGCATTCTTAAAATAGGTCTCTACTCAATCTTCATTATTTTAAAGTCGGTAGGTACCAGCAAGTTATAGAATAGAATTCAAGGATTTACTAAATAGTTTAAGCGGGTACCTACCGATTTTGAAATAATTAAGATTGAGTAGAGAAAATTTTTGATTATTTCATACTTTTTCAATGTGATTTTAGTAATTTAGGTAAGTACTTAATAGTTTTTATATCAAATCAAATCAAAAATCAAAATCATTTATTTCCAGAAAAAATGTGTGACAGTATTTGAAACATTTTACAGTTC
>DWAK01000361.1:0-11215 GCA_018230145.1 Lepidochrysops patricia
GAACAGACAGACGGACAGACGCGACCAGGGACTTTGTTTTATAATATGTAAGGATAAGGATAGATATCTGTAGAACGTCGAAGTGGCATATTAATAAAAATATTATTAAGTGGTGTTTAAAAATTGATTAAGATTTCACAGACTTTATAACCGTATCCTTGCAAAGTACGTTTTGCAATTATTATTAAGTGTATTTGATAGTAATATTCTCTATCCTTTGCCGTTAAAATATGGACGTCCTTCGTTTGTAGGAACATAGTTGCAAAGCACAATAATTTCATAAGCATATCTGTGCAATAACATAGGTTATTTTATTTCCCTGTGCAATAGAATCGTTGATTATAAACTGTTATCTATCCAATACTAAACCTACCTGTGGAGTATATCTATACGACAGTATCTACTCTGTACGTAACAAGTAGAGAAACATTAAAAATTAATACTATAGTAATTACTTGCATGAAGTTATAGGTACCTGGGGTTTTAGCATATAAACTTCTGCAGAGATAGTATCAATAAAAATAATGATGCCTTATTCCCTTGCAGTTATAGTTAAGCGTATCGCGATTACATCGAAGGCGGCGACGGTTTATCCGCCGCTGCTCGCTGACGAAGATCGGCATCTATCCATCGATATATAGGTATATATCGTTAGATGCGCCTAACCCCGTCAAAACTGCAGCAATTTTTTGCACGTAGGCAACGTGTGAAATGTTACACTTGCCTTATTTGTAATCCTGGAGCTGCTACAGAACTTTCGGCACACAACGGCATTTTGAACACTTGTAGTTGAAAACAATGTGGTAGGCACGTTTCACAAGAGTGAGCTCACTCATTTCAGGAGTGACACATTTCTGAGCTTTCGAGCGTGTATAAAGGTGCATCCAACGATTTAATATCGATGCATTTACGAAGGTGCCGCGGCGGATGTAACGTAATCCGAACTATTCGAATATATCAATCCGCCGAATGTAGGTTTATTACCACTTTTCTCACGGAACCGATGCATTATTAAGAATCTAATTGAACATATTTATTGGCTGCATAAAAATCCGTTGTAAACTACATTGAATTTTACGTGTGATTGTTTCGTATTTATATGCGGCTTTATCTGAAATATTGGACCATTTATAAAAATAAATGTTGAATTAAATTTCAAAAAGATTGTTTTCTTTTAAATATTTGTCTCTTATTTAAAAAAACTGAGAAATATACATTTAATATTATTCAATATAGGTACGAGTTTTGGCGAAACTAGTTGGTGAGAAAAAATTTGATGATACAATTCTTAATTTGACATTTGACAATGACTCGCTTGAATCTAATTATGGGACAGCTGGACTCTGGTGGTAACAATTCGCAAATCCTCGGCTATAGAATCGCCGCTGAGACCGGCTGGTCGCGAAGAATGGTCAAGCATTCATCGGGCTGACCGCTGAATGTAACGCTATCTTCTATCTTTTACGCATTATCTGAGGAGGGTCGGATGTGCTGGGGTTCGGGGCTTGTATGGCATTAACTGTTGTTAGTAACAATGCTGACATCTTCAAGAGGAAACCGGTTCTGCGCTAAATGGGTCACACGGTTCTCCCGACTTTTTACGAATTAAACCATCGCGACGTATGACTAATTTTTTACATGCAAAATTTTAATTACATGCAAAGGTTTTATACAGTTTTGAAATTTAAAGAAAATGGGTTAGCTGTAAAGAAATAACCTTATGTAGATGGGACAAAATGTATAATACCTACCTATTTCCATATTAATTAACAGTTAACTTTTGGATAAAAATTAGTTTTTTTATTACTATAGCTGCAGACTTAGAAAAATTAATCTTAATTTAGTTACACGTTGAATAACTATATGATATCGCTGCTCAAGTACGATAAAAATAATACGATTTCTGAACTATAAAGTTAAAATAGTTAGGTAAGTAGGTAGTCCGTTCGGAGTATTCGCAACTCCGTATAATTCTACAATTAAGAATTTGCATCGGGTACTTGGAGAGAAACGATTTTCCCGTTAGTCGTAAGTGTGGACATTGACAGGGTCGAGAGGTCGAGGCCCTCCTAGAGTCATCCCGGTGCGCGTTTCTATGCTAATCTTAATGCCAGCGTTCAACGGCCACCGACAGCTATTAATGGTTATAGCCGGTGTTTTCACTCAATAGCTTATAGTTTATACCGCGGTTTCCACGATTCTGGCCGCATGCGCCCGCGCACCGAGCCGCGCCGAGCGCTTACGAAACGCCTCCGCCTACAACCCAACATAATGTACGGGCCGAACTAGTTAATTTCTACATCTATCGGGCATTCAATTCAAATATTACGAGCGATTTAGACGAATACGACGGGCCGAAACTGACGACGCACTGGCACTGAACTACATATCGGATTAGCATACAAACGCAGCATAGCGCTCGCATGGGTGCGGGCGAGATTAAACATTCGTTATGATTTTGAATGTATGAATGAGAAACGGCGGCGCGTGGGCCGCGTGCCAACAATGCGGGACAAGTCCTGGGCGTCCTTGTCAATGTGAGCCGCTTCCAGCCACAT
The DNA here is from genome assembly GCA_018230145.1 of Lepidochrysops patricia. Taxonomy (NCBI): domain Eukaryota; kingdom Metazoa; phylum Arthropoda; class Insecta; order Lepidoptera; family Lycaenidae; genus Lepidochrysops; species Lepidochrysops patricia. The sequence goes on from DWAK01000361.1 coordinate 2,559, forward strand.
CCGTCTATTGTCACTGTTTGTATTGATATGCACTCCCGCAGACGCCGCGAGATGACACGCCGAGAAACTGTCTCGCCGAACAATAACACGCAACGACATTCAAATCGATACCTTTTCATAATCAACATACGTATTCATTGATCGGACACCGCGACCTCAACAAACTTTAGAAATTAAATTAATCCGAATTTTATGTTAATATCAAAACGTCACATTCGTCCAAAATAAAGTTTCGGTACGCGGCGTCATAAAACTCATACCTTCCAATAAACACCGGAATTTATAATATTAACAAAAGTGTTTACGTCTCATGTGGCATAATAAAATGTTCATAAAAGGATAAAGTAGTGTTAAGTTAACGTTATGCATCTCTTTACATTCAGAATGTGACACGGCGTTTGCTCATTTTTGTGTCGCCATTCAAAGGATGCTGTTAACAACGGCTCTCAAAGAGCGAGCATAATTTGATCGGGGTCACATTTCTATGGGAATTGCCATCTTTCATTATGAAGTTTCGAATGGTTCTGATACGTTTTCGTCGCGTTTTATCTCAACTATAAAAATTTTATACAGCCATTTGACGTATGCGCCTCGGGTTCGGTTCGAAAAAAGGAAAAAGATCCTCTATCTGAGATCACGATAAAATCTTGTAACGATTTTTGCAATCAAAATGCAAAAAATATGCTAATATTTAAATGATATATACGGGTAGCGAGGGGATAAGTCCGCGATCGCAGTTGCGAGCTCTCGTCTCGATAATCCCGCCATACGTATTCAAATGAGCGCCTATGATTTATTGAGTGGAACATTACCATTTTTATTATTTGTTATTCTTACACCTTTCCTTGGGGCGGAAGCCACGCGGCCTGTGTCTCTGTGTAGTCGGCCGTGAGACTCCCGTACACACCGCGACTGTTGCGACTGAAGCGAGCGTCGCCAGCCTCGCATCAAAAGAATATTATCATAGTTTACATATAAATTTTACGCGAATTCATTGCGCATTCACTGCGCCTCGATCTCGGCGATTATCATGTTAATCGTCCACATACACGAACATATTTCGATGACGTACGGCCGTGAGAATCGATAATCGATTTTCCGATATCGATATTGATTTTTTATTCGTAGATGAGTGTAGAAGATGGCGAGGCTGGTTTTATTTATGCGCTCGAATACAACTTAGAAATAAAAATAACATAGCCATGTACGGTTTTGACAAATACATACTTTATAGCATACACGTATTTTATGTTTCAGTTTATGGCCGTATTAAATATGCACGCTAATTATGTTAATATAAACTCTGATATTTACATAATTTAACTTATACAGAGTCTTAGGTGATAAATATTTTAGAGGAAGTTAAGCTGCGCGTAGTATCAATTTACTTAAAGCGACATCACGATAAAGATCACAGATACAGTTGGGTAATTATTTTTAGAATTATGATAATAGAAAAGCACTCAATTATCACCCGAAAATTTCGATGATCTATTCGTAACCTTGGATCTAAATGTGAACATAGTAATAAAAATAAATTAAAAGATTTGCAACAAATTCTGGTTCAAAATCATATTCGTTACCTACATACTTTTACACAGTTTAGACTTACGGCCAGACGTCGCGTTGCAGGTTGAGCGTGTCCTGCGCCAGCGGCGGCAGCTTGTAGTACTCGGTGACGATGGGCTGCTGATGGTCCTCGGTGACCCCCAGCATGGCGGAGGCAGCCACGCTAAGGGGGTGCTCGCCCCCGCCCTGCGAGTAGGCGCGCCAGCATTCCGCGCTCACCTCCATCACTTCCTTACGTCTCCTGCAACAAGAGAAAGCTTTCATTGCTAAACGTATTCCAAATTTTAAACACTCTCAGAATCAAACAGTCAATGTTATAGCAAAATATCATAACACCCTACTATACCAACTACCATAATACATGATATAACAAATTGATAATATATAAGTTATATTATTATTTCAAATAAAATAATATCAATGTAATTGAATTTAAAAACTTTATTGCGCACTGCGCACAGCAAACCCCTCAATTAGCTGCTGGCCCACCTACCCACGGGTCACAGGCCATTTATGTACCTAACGATTTGGTAAACAATAATTGACATTACGACTTGACTCAATATTTATCTAAATTAATATGTAAATTAAGCTCAATTAACTCTGTATGGAATAATAACACAACTGACAATAATTGATCGTTACGAGCTCGAGTCGTGTATAACTCGGTCTAGACGCAAACGCCGATCTAACGAGCGCAAGAAACCTTCGAACGATTTCCATTGAGTATAATATGTTGTATCAATGAAGTGAGCATCACGTAAAATACTGGTATTCCGAGCCTGTAGTTTTACGAGTGGCCTGCATACGAACCAGTTATTAGGCGTGACCGCTTCCAAGATGCTGACCTTTGTTGGCATCTACAGTAATCGTCGCATTGTACCACTTATTCGATGGACATGAATCAACGTATCGTTTCTCGATTTTGCGCGAACGAGTGACCGACCCACCTACTAGTGAACCAGTGTATACTATGCGAATATTTGTGCGGGATCCCATACGTCACACGGGTCGGGTCGGTGCACAACCAGAATGTAGAACAGGTCCGAACCACTCGCAGAACCGGAAGGATACGAGGCAAATCCCTGTTCCCTCGCCAACCAGTTTAGGTCGTCTGACGTCACGCCCAGCGGTATCTGACGATGCAGACGAATAAATAAAAAAAATGTTGGAAGCACGCGTCGGACGAGTTTGACCGGATCGTAGTTCTACCTGATTCCTGTTCCTGATGGTTCGCTGATATCTCAGTATAGATCAGTATTGGTAGTTTGTTTTGGTGGTTACTGGTTCCCCGAGTGAAAGGCCTTACGGTTCGATTACGATTGTGTTGGCGGCATTCCGTAGTATTTCACCTCGTGCGTTTGTGTTGCTGTATAAGATAAAGTGACGTTAAATATTCATAGTCAATTATAATATTGTAATACATATTAAATTTATGTTCCCTATCGACGCCTCTATGCAGACCCTAAAGACTATAAACTAGAGTAATGGAAATTTCCTACGCAATAAATTGACCGAATTCACAGCTGTTTGCAGCTTGCTTTGTACTTGTGGTACAGTTTGTGACATAACATAATATAGTATAATATTGCCACAAGGTATGGTAAATATAAATGTTAATTCCGTTTTTGAATTTTTGTAAATTATAATAGCCATTTAACGTAAATTGGGATATTATTTAATCATCTCAATCCATATACCTACTAATAATATTATAAATTTGAAAGTGTATTTCTTTGTTTGTCCTTTCTTAACGCCCTAACTAAACCAATAGACTTAATTTTCGACACAGTGTTTGTTGAAAGGATGGAGATTGTAGAGTAACATAGGCTACTTTAAGTCCTGAAAAACATCAACTTCCAACTGCTAAATGCAAGCTTGACTGCAATAGACGTCTGATTATAGCCTTAGATAAAAAATAATAGTCATCTTAACTGCCACGCAACAAAGTAACAACAACAACAAATATATGTGACAGCCAAAGTGATTTATATAAAGTTTATTGATATTGTCCTATGACTCACTCATACTTCTGCGTCGACATTGTCGTTATCAAACAATTAACAATGTATTAATTTACCAAATAAATGTTTGAACCTAATACCTGTGTTAATAATTACATAATGCCGACTTCGGCCACTCGGGCGTCAGCAGCGCGTCGGCCATGCGCGAACACAATATGCGAATTAGATCAGAAAACTGGAAAATCTAGCTGCTGGCATTTAACCGAGGTGAGTCATTTGACAAGTTAACTGGTATCGGCGCGGCTCCACGTGAATGAGATTCCGGTAGCCGTGCACGTAAAAATCGTGCAACGAATCTAACAGGTTTACCGGGGTCCTTGTGAGGTCTCGGGACTGGTCTAACCTGCCGCGCGAACCTGAACCTCGAATTTCCGATCGGAGCTCCACTTCAGGCGTTACGTCAAACGGCCGTCCGGACGTCGCAAGGTGTGGGCCGTGACGTGTACTTTTCACGTTGTTTTTTACCGATGTCATATTCACACTCGGCCTTGCAGTAATAATGGCCGCTTAAAATCAATTCTGTTATGTCGGTTTTATGTTTAAGTGATTGACGCGGGAATTTAATGTTTTGATGTAAGATTATGTCCTTTTAAGCCTACAAATAATGAGATTGAATTTTCAGTTAACGTCAATCACACGACACGATGTAAAGTGCGTGCGTTTGTAAATCGAGGTGCCTTATTTATGTCGGATTTGATATGTTCGCTTCCACCTTCTACCGTCGGTAGAGCTCGATTATTTTATTTAAGTTTTAGTTAAGTTTTAATAACTGTAATATTTTTTGTATAAAAATTGAGGGCAGCCATCAACCAGGATAAACACTCTTTTTTAAATAATTAAAATACTGACAAACCAGAATCGACAAATAGATTACTTGCATACTCGACTAAAGGACAGATTGGAAAGTGTAGTACAGCCATTGATATACAAAAAACCCTAGATATATCAATGAGCACAGCTGTCCGCAACGTGACGTAAGCTGGAGCGGAACGGATGACGCGCGAAGGGTTGAAGGAGTCTAGCGCAAACAAAGCATTCGATACAGTCATTAATCGCAAAGTTTCTCAGACGTCTCCGACCTGCACGCAACGACAGACATTACCTATTGTATAGATAAGTAACGTTCAAAGATCAACGACACTTACCTTGGATACCCGATTAATACGCAAAACGCTTATTGTGTTTGCTATAAGAAAGTATGTGTATATATTTATTAACATGATAAATCGTAAAAAAACTATTTTTTAACTAATTTACTGGTTCTTTATAAACTCTACAAAACTAAAACTATGTTTTAGTAACTTAACTTAAGGGCCAAGTTCATTTCTCTACCCGTGAGTCAGATTATTTTAACTGAGACGAGCCGATAGCGTGTCTGCTGTTATTGCATGCCAGTACTTAAACAACATAAATAAATGTAAGCGTCGAGAGAGCTATGTGCAGTGTCCGTCGGCTGTGATGAAGCGAAGGTTTCGAAAGGCTCGTCCGAGCCGACGTCCGGTGTCGCGATCGGCTATCGATCATTCAGTTCGTTAATAAATAACACGTTGGCGTCGCTCGCTTATCTCGGCTCTCGCTGCTCGGGCATGTGGAAAAATTCGGTGTAGGTGTCGTAACGGAGCGCACGCACGTCTGCGGAGAGGGTTGCGTGCACTCCGCCCGCCCCGCCCCGTCCCGCGCTGCCGCTTCATTAGTAATCGTTTAATTAAAGTATAACTGCATTTAAATGTATACTACCGAAATCTGATAAGCGAATTAATTAAACATATCAATTATAGGCGGACACGAACTACGCTGACAAATGTTGAGCTTTATTTTTATTTACCGCTATCGCCTCGCCGCAGAGATGTATTTAATCACGCGTGTAATGACCGTCGCCGCCTAGGTCCGGCGGCCGCGGGGAAAGTGTAGGAGCGGCACTAGACCACGCCAGTTTTATCAAATGATAAGAGAAACGTCGCTCCCGCTAATGAATCATTAGGACGTGACATAAAATGTTACTTGACTGCATTCATTTTTAACGCACTCGTAACTAACAGTCTATTAAAGTCAATAAATACTTATCTTGAGTTACATAGAGGCACACACAAATGCAACGTTGTTTATAAGCAAACGATTTAAAATAAGTTACATAAATATCGATTAGCTGTCCAATTAATTGCACAACAAATAATGATTCTATTAGTTTATGATTTATCGCTTATTGTTATGGTGGTGGCGTTACGACCTGTGTCGCTCGGATGTTTGCGGTGGCTCATTAAAAATAAAAATCAAACAAATGTTGTCGCATTTAGTCAATTAAAAAATTCGTTGGCTCGGATCGCGAGCGCCTCGCACAACGCACGCTGTTATGGGACTACAAAAAATGTACATTCTTTATAGCAGAAGAAATAAATAAGGGATGAGTACAGACTACGAGCCACTGTGAGCAGCGAGCGCGCCATATGAGCTGCGTTTTCGACAAACTTCTTTTTGCGAGCTACCGAGGCGCGCATATGCGATGAATCATTTACGGAGTTGCCGCCGTATAAGTATAGCTAACATTATTACTTCTGTTTTCTCGGCAGCGTCATGTACGGCCGCAAGAAATGCTTCTCGGAAATATGCGCCCACGCAGATTAACGATGGAAACGCAACGTGCCCACTAAATATATCAGTCTCCTTTCTTTGTGTCTACGAGTGTTGGTATTACTCGTATATTTTCTTGCACATATAATAACAGTAATAGAATATTATGCAACTGGTGCTGTAAGTTGTCGATTGCTCACTTGAGTTTGCTCGAGAAAGCGACGACATGGTCCGCATGAGTGCAATAATATACTATTTATTACAAATACGGGAATAAAAGTAATATTTGAGCGCCCGCTATTGCGTTTGAAAATTCGAAAATTCGTAAGTGTACGAAATTTGAAAAAGCGTGCGGCAAATATCATTTGAGTGTGGTAAAAAATGTACAGTTCTGAAATGTAAAACATGCGTACAAAAAACATACGTAAACGGCTCTTTACTAAACGCAATAGCGTGCGTTAAGATAGTTCTTATCCCACGTGAGTGATAAAAAAGATTTAAAGAACCCATGTTCAATTTTACAATAGAAGTCTGTATCGGTTACAAATAAGTAGTATATCTACATAAGAGGCATTCAATTTCAAATAAATAAATTATAGATTACCTATAGTTAACTTCGACGTCGTAAGGTTACTACATATTGATTTAATTACGTGATTTTGACGGGCTTTTTAAATTTTTAACTTTATAAAAGCCATATTTCATTATAATAATGCGGACCCTTGTCGCATTTTATGTCGATTGACCGTTGACTGACACGGACGGGCATTTGACGAGCCAGCGCCATTATTTGAATGACTTCATACATGTTGAATGAAGTTATTATACATCTGCAATGAACTGATAAACGCTTCCTTGAGTTGGCCACTAAATTATAACAATGGTTTTCGTTTGGCGATTCAATGGATTTTTAAATTGGCAGAAATACAGTTATAAAATTATAACCGCTCTTCCATAAATTTCTTCGTATGATTGACATAGATAAGTATCTATCTCGTTTTATAGTGTATAATATTTTACATATTAATAACATATTTAAATTAGAATCCAATTTAAAATACTTTTCCTGCTCTATCAACAGGTAATAATGTTATTCATCATATTCAGAAAAAAAAACATTTTTACCGTACAAAGCTTAGATGTTTTGTATAAATTCACGGAGTTAAAAGCTTTGAAAGCTCGATCGCCCGCGGTGCAACTTATTTACTTATAAAAGCGTTTATTACAATTTATTATAGCCTCGCTTTATCTAATTTAAAATTACGTGTGTGGTCCATTTCTCTATCGTTCAGAACATATTTTAACAAAAGATTTAATAGTTCAAATTAGAATCGTTAACTAAGAATAAAGTAAATGAAAAAAACGTATTTTGCCATTTACCTACTTATTATTAAAATTCGTGTGTACAGATTAATTATATAATTAATTGCGTTAATTACCTAATATTTTCATGTTTGTAGGTGTAATGTGCTAATCCTACAATAGGTACAAAATTGGCATCGAAAAATCGAGTAACGGTATTTCGTACTTATTTTCAATAGATAGGTACTCCATATTTTTAAGTCTCTTTCAAAAGAGTGGGGCTGGATTAAAGTTTCACGTATTGTAAAAAGATAAAGTTTTTTGTCAAAAAATCAACGCAGGGAAAAAGATGTCAGATTTCCGTTAAAATGAAGCATGAAGATATAAATTTGGCGCTCATGGTAGCGGCACAATGTGAGCGGTGGCCGGTCGCGGTGCAAATTGAAACAGGTTGCGGCTGACAGGTATCTATACTGCGTTATTTATTGCCGATTATACTCCACTCCGCGACTATAATTAACTCGCGAAGCTATTAGGTACGCCCGAAAGATCGGCGACACTACCCACGGAAATAAAGCAAAGGTGATTTAATGCGTCCAGCTGTGATATCGCTTTGTTTACCGAAGAATTTAAGACGGCCGCCATTGCTATTGAGAGAACGCAGTAATTTAGTCACCGCGATTTACGATTGTATTAGGGATAAGAGAATTATTTAGCGCACCTCTCTATCAAAACTCGACTGAGTCCGCGATACGTGTCGAAGCAAAAACTTTAAACGCCCTAACGGTTTTTAAATATAAACATAGCTCAATAAATACTTGTCGTATTAAGATAATTTATAGGACACAAAGCAAAAGAAACTAAATGAAGTTGAGGAATTTATTTACACGGGTACCTAACATGCGCGCGGCGCCTCGGGATGCGCGCCGCAATGCAACAAAACTGGCAGGCGACTCGTCAGCGCACTGACAATTGTGAGAACGCGATCAATTATCCCTTTGCAAATAGTAATTGTCAACATTAAGGTACGAATTAAGTACGGGAACGTTTTCATTATCGTGTCGCAGTTAAAATAGCATGTCAATCATTTTCCGCGACGATCGGGAGCATCGGTCGGCGACTGCAGAGGAGGCGCGAGATAAGTTTTTAATTACATCTGACGCCTATTTACATACTGTGGGAGATACTGACGGA
>DWAK01000362.1:0-11209 GCA_018230145.1 Lepidochrysops patricia
AATGTGTGCGCGGAATGCACGGCGACGGGTAAAATTTTACGTGTCTCAAAGATAACTACTATTTAACGCGGACGAAGTCGCGGGAAAAAGCTAGTAATTATTATTTGTAGTAATAGTCATATTAAGACTTGACATATATCATACACACATGACGGTTATTTGTGGACTGTGGGTGGGTCTTAAAGTTTGCAGTGACGCTTAGCGCCATCTTACGGTCAAAGTACATAACAGTAGGAGAGTTCATGAAGCTACACAAAGAAACACTAGACTCAAACCTTGCTTCTGACCTTCAGAAGCTTCGTTTACTGCCACACTTAAGAAATATTTTTATCTGTATTGATTTTAAAATGCTACAAGAGCAAATGCCAAATGTCAAATGAATATGATAAAACGATACAATTTTAGAATGTGTGATCTAGAATTAGTATACACAATATGCCGTGGATTGCAAGCTTTATTGTTTCTCATGTTTACCTTTGATTTTAAGAATTTCTAAGGCGCGTAACGTAACATCTACGAACTGTGACGTACGTAAGACAAATTAAGATGAAAATGCGGAAAGTACTATGGGTACAAAGCTCTTTTACATCTGACAGGACTCTTATACCAAGGAAATAAGGATCAAGCGAATAGAAAGTTACAGTTTAAAATACATCTGGGAATAAATGACACCACATTTGAGAATTTTAAATATTTTTTTGTAATTTCTTTATTATTTCACCATTTATCGTAAAACTTTCCTACGGAACACCGCGCGTCGCAGTCGCGCACCAATATTACGCCTTGTGTATGTCGAGCTACAGTACAACACTCCATACCGACACAGCGCGCGGACAACCACAATATTCAACTAAATAAAAGCCCAAAACATAGAAAAAAACATCGCATATAACCCCAAAATACTACTAAACAAATTGGCGGCAACTTGACAATGACAGCTATAATAGTCAAAACTATTTAGCAAATACCGTCATGGTTTTCAAAGAATAGAATAGATGTTCTAAATTCAATATGTTAAAAATATTGTAGGTTGTCCGCTCACAAAACCACCAGTGGAAAACAATGAGAGTAAAATTTTGAAATTTCAAATTACAAAAATAAATAAGCATAACGTGTATTAGATACAGCATAGTAAAAAATCCACCGTAAGTACAAACAAGCACCATAGCTGCAGTCGAACTGCCTTACCCTCTTGGTATTACCCTCCAAATATGAACCACATAAAATAATTTTGACAGTTAAATCTATAGCGAAGAGCTATATTTAATCTGACGTGCAAGTATCAATAAACATAATTCCATGATTTTATAGATTAAAAAGTAATAGAGGTTCATAAATAGAGTACACAACTTTCCATTTTAGAATACAATAAATATAATCACAAACAAGTATTGATGACAATTCTTATAGAACGAGCCAACACACCGATACCTTACACCTGCCATTATTTTGCTAATATAAAATTCGTTCGGGAGATCTGTATAAATTTGAACAAAAGAAAACAACAATAGTGTATATATTACAATAAACCTATAGGAAGTAAACATCACACATTACAATCTTTGGATACAATACCGAGTACATGTGCGTGTGCGAAAATTGTCCAAATCTCAAGCATCGAATTCGGGTCTCAGCCTGTCCTGCTCGGGTGCGTAATGCATGGTGTACGTGCAACAGGGACAGTTTAAAAAATCATCGAATTAAGGACAATCGCACACGCAAATACAACTCCACGCGCGTCCAAGGTCAGATAAGTCCCAACCGTTTGACGGTTTCGGGCGATATGGCCGACCTAGAACGTCGCATCCGACCATTCCCAACCAGTCTCAACTTGAGCGTGTCGAACACGATAAAAACGTTTATACTCATTACATGAGCCGCTCAGTCCAACGCAACGCGGGCACATATTACATTGTATGTGCCCGCAAACCACATTCCTTACCAACTAATCTCGCATTTTCCTATCTAACCTCCCCCTCTCTCCATACACAACACCCAATATGCCAGCGATCTTTATTACATACAAATTTTATCGCGATCTAATTTTTACAACTTAGCTCTTAGCGAACAATTCGCAAATTCCAGCGGCGGCTGTGTCGTGCGTCGCACTCATTTGTAGGGTTGCCAACCGTTCTGTACTATATCCGATTATACTACACTTTCATTGCCAATAATTCATTTTTTTAACGTACTGAGACTGGAACGCACCGGCAATATGGCGCAAATAACATATATTTTCAGATAATACAAAACAAGTTTGGTTAACAAGGCAAGACCAGTAGCAAATAAACATGCATGCAATATACTATTTTTTCAATGTTTTGATTGAGAAACATTAAAAAAAAGGTGGCAACCCTACTAGTGTGCGTCAAAATTGGCGACGGCAGCGGACGCACGCGGCGCGCGAGACAACCGCCGCGTTTAGTGCAAACCTATCTATCCCTCTCTCGCTCGGTACACTACAGAACACAGCTTGTATCCACCCACCTCCTCCTAAGGGAAACATTTATGGCATTCGGTCTTGTTCAATTTAGGGCGAATGTGCCAACAATAGCGAGGCCCGTTTGTACACGACCGAAGAACCGTATACGCATACTATACATAACATATTAAGGACATAATATTTCAAAATCGTTACCTCTACAAATCATTATCCATTACAAACTACAATCGATTGGCAGTATTCGTTCAGCTTTCCTCCGCTTTATGATATAATCAACTCCCCCGCTTACGTCTAGACGACATGTGCCTTATCAATTCCAGGAAAGTTTCAAAACCACCAGGTTCTATCTAAGCCAAGACCAGACGACTGTCGTCTAGAGGTAAGCCACCGCCATCTAGTGTATAACGAATAGAGCGAAATGTTACTTTTTGTGTAGCGTAATACAGTACAGGAGCCTTACTCTCGATACAATCGAGTATCGAATCAATTCGATCTTAACAGCTTTTGCTGCTCACTAGCGCTCGGTCGTGCGGTGGCTCAATTTGGAACTAGCTAGGATCGAGAAATCCTATGGATAGTTAGTTCTAAATTCATCCACCGCACGATTCAGCGCTAGTGTAGTTATCAGGAGTAGCAGAAGCTGAAATTGAATTGACACGAGCGTTATCCATTTACACATAGTTCACATTTCACCTCTATTGGCTACACGCTAGCTGGCTACATACCAAGTAACCCCTACTTATCATATACATTTACAGTGATGTTAACCGTTGCCACAATCTGGACGTTTGCGAGACTACAATAATCGCCCGTGTAGATGGCGTGTCGGGATCACGGCGCCTGGTGTCACGCGACACTACGACTAACTCATCACTTCTGTGATCCCTTCAACCTTACATCCTAAGGGTCTTATCATAACAGTTGGCGAGCGGCTTCGAGGCGGTACAAGTACATAGCGAATACGTAGCGGACGCACAATGAACTCGTCGCGTATGCATAACGATAAAGCAGCGTGGACGCCATATAAACTCGCTGCAAACACGCCGCCAAGGCGTATTCCCGACGAGTACACTGCGAGCCCGCCCTAAAGCCGCACGCCAACACTCATGATATCGGCCTAACTATCATCCCTATTATATGGCGGAAAAAAACCCAAAACCCGTGGCTGGTAAACACAAAACCCGAACGTAAACCATGTCAGCTGCTAGTCTATCCTGCGTCCCGCGTCCGCTCTATCCGGTATGTCCGACCACTATTACCATACTATTACAATTTAACTTTCGAATCAGGTACTGGTATTGCTTAAGTGTAATTATTTTCTCTTAGTTTTCATTTAAGTGGCGGTTTGCTGCACTTTATTGGAAATAACAACCTATTGCATGACTTAGAAAGTAGAACATTGAAAGCAACAAAATTTTATGACAAAAATTATGATATAAAATTTAGTATGGCGCGCCGTAGACGACGCGCCGGGGCGGGATTTTTGTCCGCGACATACATATCATTTCATACTAATTTAACATCATCACAGTTCAGGACGTCAAAAATCAGTATGAAATGATAACTTTCACCCGAACATAAAGCCCGCCCCGGCGTGTCGTCTGCGGCGCGCCTAACAGTCTGCACTTTAAATCCTTTGAAACGTTATTTATTTTAAATGTATGGTCTAATGAAAATAATTAATAGTATAACATAAAAAATTATATTTTTCTCAATAAGCCATCATTTCCAATAGTTGTATTCACAAGCCATTAGGAACAGTAAAACAACGGTGTCGAGAAAGCGCGCGGCGCGGCGCTGCGACGGCAGAGCACAGCTCAAACGTAACGTATTGATAAATTATCTTTTAGCAAAACATCAATCAATATCAGAAATATAATTAAAACTAACGTACTATTATAACTCTCTGAATCTTTTTTTTTTATTATTTTTTAATATTTTTACTATTACCAGTTATCGTATCTATTAGGTGCCTATGTAAGTATAACGTACGGAGCGAGAGCGGCGCGCGACCGACGCCGTCACACCGCAAACGTAAATCTATTGAGTTGAGAGAAATATGCTAGAGTCAAATATAATCTAGGACCGCACGACACTCATATTACGTAGAATCGTTAAAGTTCAAACATTTATTCACTACCTTACGAGAAATTCGAGTATTGCTAATACGGTCACGTGATACTTAAGGCGATGGTGCGGCGCGCGTGGCGGCGACGGAGCGTACATTAATGAATATTATAATAATTGACTATCACTTCAGCTCACACGACACCTGCCGAGTCGAAGTGCCAGCGTTCACGCAAAAGGGGCGTACGCACTTGCGTCACGTACGTCCGTAGTGCATACACGACGCAATCGAGCACGCAATGCGTGTACGCGCACGCAGCTCAATGCGACCGTGACGCAAACGCATTTACATATGTGACAAATGCGTACGCAACTCAAATGCGTACGAGACGAAAATGGCACGCACGTCACGACACAACAGGCGATAGCGACGCGACGCTGGAAGCGAGGCGAGGCGGGCACGCGCGGGCCGTAGCGCGGGATATCACAGGAGGCAGCTCTCGAGCACTCGGCCCTGACTGACCGACAGACCGACACACGGACACGGGGACGCGGTCAGAAGGACGTCAAGTCTACTTTGACACAGTATATTTTGGTATCAATGCAATAATATTCTTTTACACCTACACCTTTCTAAATATGTTTTTGGTGTCGTGACCGAGGACTATAGGGTAAATTACGTTGCAACTGTAGATTGTCCTTTGTTTTGTTGAGATACTAATTTCGATATATTTTTTTAAACATTCAATATCTTTGTATGCTATAATTTAACCTCGTAGTATGACTGTGTCAAAATAGAATTCTTGACAACCAGGTAATGTACCCACACAAGTCGTTATTATGACTATTGAATGCTTTTTAGACGAGAATAATATTAAGAATTAACAAATTATTTCCATAAGCGCATTCTGGTTTAATTTAGGAGAATTATCCAGTGTATTATTACATTCAGATAGTCAGAGAAACGACGTCAGATTAAGGAAGGATTGGTTTCGTATCCGGACAGAAAGTAAGGACATTGTTGGAAAAATATGGATCGATGCAGCTGGATTGTGTGAAAGCGGTAGACTACTCATTAGATATTTTCTTCCAATACAAAAATCATTAGGCCTTCAAGATAACAGTAACTCAAAACCATAGATGAATGATTAGTCGCTATGACAAGATGCCGTCAATATAACTAAAAATGCGGCTACTTTTACATACGTAAACGCCATACTAAACATCACAAATGTCAAGAAAATATTTTACGCACACTACAATAATAACTTGCCGCATTTAGGAATCTATCTATCATTTCTTTATAGAGCTCCAACTTGGAGCGCGCGGAGACCGCAATCATTCATCTATGCTCAAAACATTTTGACAAATGATTCGCAATTCTTTTGAGCATTATTAGATTGGAACAAGACATTTGACGAGTAGAATACCACTGGAAGCGAGACCCGCCGGTCCGACGGAACAGAGAAGTCCTAAAATCAAATAATCCCATAGCTTCACAATCACGACTACTGCCTATTGCCGACGTCAACACACGCCTAGCTAGCTTCGACAACACATAGACTAATGTTAATATTAACATTACGTTAAACATCTTGTACATATATCTCTTTGACCGATAAGAATGAATATATCTTTTTTATTTATCTCCTCTAAATATAAACTCTGTAAGTCTTAATCGTCTATGGAACTAAAATTACATTTTGTACCATAAATTGTTGTTAAAATTAAGCCACTAGTCGCGGGGAGGCGCACTTTTAGAACACGCTTATTTCCTTGTCAATAGTACTAGGACAACATAATATCCCTAGCATATGCCTCACCCGAAGGTGAGACATAAGGCTTTTACGGTCTGTGCTCCTGGTAAGTTTGATATTATCTCCATAAATCTACGGTTCTCATATCAAAAGTACCAGGGCTACATGAGTATCGAGGAGTGTGCGTCCCTCCGCGAGCCCACATTACAGTAACAGACAAGCGATACGGAACACGGACTAAGATCGCACCGCGGCCCGCGCACGCACAACAGATACACCGACAAAGGAACAAACACCACGTACACAGGGCACCGCGGTCGACCACTTCACGTGTAGAATGCATCATCTTTTATATTTATACGTACTTGTAAAATGTGTTTTTTTTTAATTAAATCAACCAGGAAACGAAAAGGCGGATGGACTTTTATTAAGCGATTACTGCTGACCATAGACAATTCAGACACCAAACGAGTTGTTCTGTTGCTGCGACTTGTGTTCCTTGTCCATAAAACAAGGTAAAACGCATAGTAAAATATATAATTTTTTTTTTATTGGAACCACTTCATTTGCTCTTTATAACTGAATGTATAAAAGTTTATTTCATATAATGTTATGATAGATTAATTTTGATTGTTTTTAGCCAGGAAAAACTAGCTCAATTTGATATCATATCTATCAATTTGAAATTTCAAATGCACTTCTAACGTGAGTAATTGGCCGACACGGTGTCCCAAATCAAGAGAAAACTATCCTAACTTACAATAAAAACGCCGCTCTCGCTCCTAATATATTTCTATTTATTCGTATAGAGAAGTGAATTTTCATATATGTATTTAATTTTTTTTTTCTATTTATTTTTACCGGACGTTACCAAGTTCTCCCGCTATTATATGGGCTGAGAAAAATAAACCTAAACCTATTCGGCTCAACTTACATTGTCACAGAGTCGAAGCGTCATGACATATTCATGATAATTTGATGTGATTCGACAAGAGCGAAGTTAACAAATGTCGACACGCGAAGTTTTCAATTTGAAAATTCTATAAGACGTATCGACTCTGCGGTAATGTGAGTTAAACTTAGACTGTATCGGGTAAATAATCGATTTGATCTATAGCTATTACTATCCGTTAGGGCGACGTCTACGCGCACGCAGAGGCCACGCCCCCTGCGTACGGACTAATCTTAAAATTTGTCAAATGTCACTTATGAGAAAATATTCGTCATTACAATTTCCAAGAAAAAAGCGTCACTCGTATCTCAGGCAACACAGGTATTCACAAATTAGCTGCAATGACCTATTCAATTCTTAAATTACCTTAAAATGGTATAGTCGACACCGAAAACGCTACTTGTCGAGCGCTGCGTAGGGTTTTCGCTGTCTACCCTCCGTAAGTAACACAGAATCTATGTATTTCGATGCTTATCAATAGTACTATTGCTAAATTTTACAATTTATTTTACAAGTAACGACCTTTTGGCGCCATATCACATTCCCTCGAGGACCGTATGACGCTTGAGGTTAACAAAATAGCTGCGAACTATAGACCGCCGTATACAGACATTGCAATTGATAACATTTAAAGTAAAATAAAACAGCGAGAATGAAAATTACGTATTTACATCGCGTGACCCGTTCGAATCACAAAGATCGCAAATCGATTGTAAAACTATGCAAAAAGCGAAGCGCAAAATATGTAACTATGTACTTATAGTAAAAAATAATAACACACATTTTGTTTAACATGCTTTGTTCCTCCTATGACTATCAGCGTACACATGTACGCACATGCAAGTAATGAAATACTTCAAACAACGTCACAATCACCGGTCCGAAGTTAGCGTTCGTTAGCGCAGGAGATTATTTCCATTTTCTATGTCCCAAAACTGCTAACTCAAGATCTTTGACAATAAAATCTATAGTCATACTAGTATCTAAGTTGATGTACATTTAAAAATCAGAGCGTATCACGATACACGCCTGGACGCGTTGTCACAAAAAGCCAACAATAAAAAGTGAAAATTTTGAATTGTATAAATATTATAAAAAAAAAGAAAACAAAAATGCATAAATATATTAGTAAAGAAGTTAGAAGGCACGCCAACGCCTGCTGTAATTACTCTCCCGTGCACGCACGCACGCACGCACGCACGAACACACACACACACACGCACGCACACGCTCGCCACGCAAGTATATACACGCACACGATGTATCGACTTGTTGATGGAGACAAAATGGCGGACCTTTTATACATCAAAATTTTTAGTATGAGAAATATTAATATACCAACGTCAATAGTAGGTGAACATGTTAATGTACTTTGAAGGACATTTCCTGATATGTAATAAAACAACAGCACATCCATCGACAAGTCGCAACAAATTACACAGGGTGCTTACAAACCAAACTAAGTCAACAGTGTGGACGCCGCGGCCCAGTGCAACGCTAGGCGGACACAAAACGATAAAAAAACATATCACAACTACTAATTTCATCCTCGAAATGCCAATATTTTAGTGGAAATTTCCAAATATCACAATATTTTCCAAAAATAATTTTACACGTTTCGAGCGTCATGGATCAAATCCTGGACGTCGGACGTCCGAATACCTAAAATTTGTATAAATATATAAATAAAGCTATAAAATTTAGAAACGACCGCGCCGTCCACCTGTCATATTTTTTTCCCCTCGGGTAATCACCGTCTATATAATATGTAGACGGAGATATATATTATATATCACAGCAATGCACTAGCCTATCTAAGATTCGAGTGTGGCCGCCCTCCCACCGTCTTCTAATATGGGAACTGGCCCCGAGAAGTTCTCAAACTTATAGCAATAAAGAAAAAAAAGCTTTTCAAAACTTTTTGGTCACTTTAGCTTTCCGCGCGAGGCTCGAAGGCGGTGGCAGAGCGGCCGCTGAAACACGCCCTGTAAACACCCGGTGCCCTATCCATCTCAGACCGACTGCCGTGGAATTTCACTTTTTCTTGCGACTGTACACGCTTGCAAAAAATAGATTAACATTAGTCCATTCAAAACCTTGAACGTCCGTTTCTCGTCCGGGATTTTCTGCAAGCGTGTACACTCTGCATTTTTTATAAAACTTTTCGTTCGAAATCCACGCGTCGTCACCACTCCCGTGCCTTATACGATCCAGTTTAAAAAAAAACTATGAATAGATATAATAAAACGTACACTTACATGCTAAGTGGCGTATTTTTCAATTGTTACACAATTTTTCATGGTGTTTCATAACTTGCTTGATTTAGCCCGAAAAATTTTAGACTTTAAACACTATTATTTAAAAATATTGAATAAAATTTTATCAACGACTTTTTTTACATATTCCATTCAAACGATTTAATAGAACGGTAACTTTTTACAAGTCCATGCCCGGAACGTTACATTTTACTGCCTCATTTGTATCAAACGAGTTGGCATCGAGTTTAAACATATTCTAATTTAAAACAAAAAAAAATTTTTGTGCAAGCATAAATCAAGCAAATCGAAAATATCTTATGAAATAAATTTATTATTTGGAAAGACGTTAAAAGAATAAACAATGTTACACAATGTATATACCCACGGTGCTTAAAACAATCGACACCGGGGCGCACATAGTAAATAAACCTGATTCATTAGTCGGGTGCCAAACAAAAAAAAAAATTACAAAAAAGTAAAGCTCTAAGCCGTTAGTGAACTCGAGAAACGAGACCCGCCCGTAGAAGAAGCTCGCAAGTGACCATGCGGTCGGCGATCGTGGGACAGTCCTTGACCACTCCACTACAGTCCCGTCACTGGGGTGACCGCGCCGGCGCCCGTTCAGAGACTACGCGTCCGGTCCGAACAGCTGGGCCATAAGGTCGGCCCAGCTCGGGCCGTCCGAGCCGAGCGGACCGTCCGGTCCGGGGCTGCGGCCGCGCGGGAGTCAGTGGTCGTGTCGCGCGAGCAGGCGGGGGTCGCATCAAATACGGCTCTGGGCGCCACCCGAGAACGTATCCTGCAATTTTTAACACAATTATTTCAATGTTTGTGATTTACTAATTACAAACTTACCATGTTAAAATATAATACCTTACGTCTTACTCACACTAGATAATGTATTAGATACTAGTTTTTGCCCGCGAATTCATCCGTGTTTAATAGTAGGTAGGTGTATCTTTGAGATATGTAAAATGTTACCCGTCGCAGTGCATTCCGCGCACACAGTTTTTATGACTGCTCCGCTCCTATTGGTCGCAGCGTATTGTTATATAGCCTAAATCATTTCTCTATAAATGGACTATCCAAGAAAAAAAAGAATATTGTCAAATCGGGCCAGTAGTTCCTGAGATTAGCTCGTTTAAACAAAAAAACAAACTCTACCGTTTTATAATATTAGTATAGATGTTTGTGATTTATTAATTACAAACTTACACACACATGTTAAAATATAATACCGTACATCTTACACACACTACATAATGTATGAGACTAAGACTATGTTAGAAGTCGAACCTCATAAGGTTTATACAGAGATAAAAAAAATCAACTCACTATGTCGCGCGAAGGCTGAGCGCTCCCAGCGCGAGTAGATCCAGAGCCCTAAGGAAAAATGTATGAATCGAAACTATATTTCGGTAACCTATATATACAATACACTACACGACATCGGAGCGACGTGACACGTCACGGCATCTACCCTTGCAGTAATACACAGGGTTGAAGCACCGTTACACATAGCTCCATCTCGCTCGTACACCGAGATATGTGTGAATTTAGCCACATCTGTTATTGATGAGGTTATTTAGTATGTGTTTATTATATTTTGTGGAGCCATAGTATAATGGCAAAGTTATTAATTTTGATTCAGTTTAGGCTGTCTTACTCGCACACTTGTCATGCGCGCGCGAGCAATCCCCTGATTCTGTAATTTGCGATAGCCGTGCGATAG
>DWAK01000363.1:0-11201 GCA_018230145.1 Lepidochrysops patricia
TATGTCTATGTGTGTGTGCAAATAAAGTCGAACAGTTAGCCTTTATTTTTTTTCGACATTTTTGCACGGTCTAATGCTGAATCTGTCTGTAGTATATAATCAAAGCAAATAACATCATCATTAATTTGTATTGAATGGAGAGCCATACTTTGGTATTATAAGGCCAGCTGGCCCCGATAAACACAAGTCACAAAACAATTGATATCTTACCCGAGTTGGTATTTTGGTAGTTGTAATAAATATTCTGTATGCGGTCACAACCTAGAAGGAAACAATAATTTAGTTATCAATATAATGTGAATCATTACTGTGAACTGTGTATAGCTTGGTTGTTTATACAATGTAATTCCTATACTCTGTATACCTGTACTTAATAATTAAAATAGAATAATATATATTAAATGTGAACCAAAAATATCTCTTTCATATGCATGTAATAATTTATAGAGATTTATTTTGGATTTTTATCATTTACATAAATAAGCATAATACATACAGAATGGTTGATAAGCCAACAACCTTAGCATGAGACACACCTAAGTGACTCATTCTCCAGAACTTATTATCAGTAAGAGTTGTTGCATGCATTTGTTTATATTTATCTTAAGTTACTGGTAATATATTTGTGTTTGATTGCTTTAATTATAATAGTCAATCAATGAATATTTTTAAGAACAAATAAATCAAGAACTCTCCATTTACTTGTAACTTTACGGAGGAAAATACTTACCAAAACACGATTATCAACCTTGTCTCCTCTTGATTCCATACGAATAAGTGATTTATAAAGAATTTTAACATTTTTTCCCAATACATTGCTGATACTCTCTAAAAGATTTTTTAAAATATATTTATACAATATTTATAACTAACAAAAACATTATTTATTTATCTTATAAAATACGAAACATACCGCTTAATTCTGAAGAAATTTGTGATTTTATTGACATTTTCTTGATTTTCTTTAATGTCATAACTTTTTAAGTTATCTTAAAATAGTTGTTTGGAAGAACGTATAATATTATAAATTATCATCATGTTTTTAGCAAATAATAAATCTAATCACATCACAGTTTGTTTCAAAATCGACACAAATCTTTAAATTAAATAAAATCCACAACAACTATCACCAAGTATCACCATATTTTTCTGTTTTTTTTTTCTTATAATTCATAGAGACATTTTTATTTTTTTGCCAGCGTTCTTAATTTTAGTTATAGGCGTAAACTGTGATTACCAATATAAATATTTTTATTTGTTTTAACAAAAAGACTAAGCACGTACCGTACAATAAGAAATTATAAACCCCGTATTCCATTAAGCAGTCTATTGTACTCTTTAAATTTTAAAGCATGCCATAGTAATAATTTCGCACGAGGTAAACGCCCAAATAAAAAAATATTATTATATTATACCCAGGGTGAAAGATCTATTGTATACCTACTAAACTGAACGAATAATGATTATTACTATTACTATTAATCGCAAATTAGCCTGTACAATCTAAACAATAGCTTATATTTTAGTTCTATAAAAAGTTACACGCTCAAATGTGACTTATGGATTTTGACTTTGACATTTGTAAAGGACTTGTGTCTTGTTGACGTTAGAAAAATTCCCATTTTACAACAAATACAGTGGATTCCTATTTTAGTTACCTACATAGATTTTTGAGCAAAAAATTAATGAGAAACGTAGCTTTATTATATAAATCAAAATGAATAAGAACTATGAAAGGTGTGCTCATTGCAATCGCCGTAAATGGTTATCATCGGGGTGCCTCCGCAAGTGGCTAAAACCAATGGAATGTAAACATTCTCAAAGAAATATAGACAGTAAGCGAGATTTAAACGATGTGGATATTGTAAACTGTGCTTTTCTTCCTGAACGGAAACCCATGGCTAACAAATTTGTTAAATTTTGGAAAAATAAGTTTTTTATCACCGGAAGCGTGCGATCATTGCAAAAGTATTTTGGAAACAAAAACAATGCTAGCGATTACTTCTACAACTTTAGCAAACCAGACGCTTCGGCATGTTCTGCTACGCATTATGACGCAGACAACAAAGAAATAAATAATGACTATGAGCTGGAAAACCAATACAATATTGTCAAGTACCACCATACTGATGGTCATTCAGTTCTGCGATGCCATCATCAGCACACTTCCATCGAGAGCTGTGCACTGTACTGTCAACTTGCCAAGTAGGTCCCATTGCTTCTACTGAAACATTAAAAAATATATATTTAACTGATAATGTTCTTTATCTGACTTCATCAGCTTGATAAAAGTTATTTGTAAAATATAATGTGTTATCATGAAAAACTATTTATACCTATTATAACAACCATTGTACTAAATCTCATCTCATGAATAAATAAATTGATATCCCATCAAAATTAAATCTACTTGTTTTACCATATGGAATGTGATCTATTGCAGGCAAGGCTGGTATTGGGGTGGAATCACAAAGACTGAAGCAGAGGAACTGTTAGCTGGACAACATGACAATGTTTTCCTTGTCCGTGACTCTTATGACTCTAGGCACATCCTCTGTGTGTCTTTCAGATGTGTTGGACGCACGCTTCACGCTCGACTGAGACATGCTGATGGACTTTTCTCACTAAATAACGAAACATTTGTGCCACCGAGTAGAATTTCAGAACATTGTGCTACAGTTGATGTAAAATCACAGTTATTTGAGATGCCCGTTAAATTAGCCAGGCCATTAAATCGGTGAGTTTTAGACAATATATCAGTAACTTGTGAATAAACTAAAATATTAGTTATCTTGTGATTATAATTTGTATGAGAAATTTTTCTTCCCTATTAAAACATGCCATACAAAATAATTATTGTAATTGAAAATCTTTAATTTCAGATTTGCTAAATTGGACTCACTTCAAAAAATCTGCAGATTTGTTATCAGACAGACTGTGTCAGATGGTTTATGGGACAAATTACCACTTCCACCAAATCTAATATCATATGTGTCACTTGGTAGTGACTACATTACACATTTATAAAATGAGTACATATATTAACACTATATAGAATATTATAAAAAATATAGTGTGCCTTACAGGACCTTCATGTTTTATATATTACTTTAGTCTGAATACTGTGGTTATTATAATTTAAATAATCTTAGGCTTCAAATAAGATCCATTTGGTAAAATCATGCAGAAAACAAAATAATGTTTTACCTTCAATGTCTCTTAGTAGATTTTAAGAATGTTTACATTTTTATTTTATGATTATCAGTTATTTCGATTACAAAATATTAAATTGTATAACAAAACAAGATAAACAATAGTGCACCCCTCAAAACAAGGTGTAGCATCAAAATTAATCATTTGTATAATTTTTTTCACTGTAATAAAATAAACCAATTTAATGTAATAAAATAAAATAAACAAATTAGTTAATAATAATGATAATGGACACTAAACATATCTTGTGAGTCTTACTGTTTATACATGTTGCAAATGATTAATATTTTATTAAATTTTTATTCAATGTGCTAGTAGACTTTAATTTTTTATTCTTTTTATGGAAATGTTTTTTTAATATTAAAACAATGTTTAAAATAAACATAAATCTTTATTGTAGACAACAACATTACTTAATTCGTATATCTAAAGGAATCCAAACATTGCGCTATACTTTCACTTCAGTGTATTGTAGCCTAAAATGTTTTTTGCCTGAAAAAAAAATAGTTTTAATATACTAAAACACATTGAAGTTAAATAGAAGTTCTGCTTTTTTGATACCACTAAATAAGACAAGACATGCAAGTGTACTTGGATGAAATATATTACCGTTGTAAAAGCGGCTGTCAGTGTTTGTGGGGCGGCTGCGATTGGATTCATTTTGATAGCCATTTGAATGAACTCTGCGTCGCGTATGCGTGCTTTGACAAAGTTTTTGGTGCCATCACTAGCTGGACTATTGTCAGTTAGGTAAAAGAGTTCTGATACTTTGTAAATACCGGCTAGACCCACTCGTCTCAAGTACCAATTAAACTAAAATAAAATAGTGATAATTATTACATATTATTTTAGGTTAAAACTTAAGGTTTTCACTTGGAACAATACAGTTATGCACTTGAAGAAAATTAATATTTAATATAATATTATAGACTAAACAATCTAGGAGAGCAACTGTCTTTTAACTTATTTGAAACTGTAGGTGCTTAAGTTGTGAAACAGTCTGAGATAAGTTTTGACTATATGGGACCAAACTGGCTTACAACTATGGTGTTCTAAATTCTTATATGAGTCGTCCGATGGATTGGCTTCTCTATAGAGATTATTCTACATACTGAGAATACTCATACAGTAAATGGACTTAACAGATACTAACATCAACACTTCTATCTCCTGTATGATAGCAGATGTCATCAACCAGTGAAAGTAATGTGGCCAAACTGTTTGGAACATTGTTGGGTAATGCCTGTATTGCCATTGCCTTGGGCCATGTGTTTCTGAAAAAAAAAAGAAAGCGATAATAATGATGTACTTACCAATGGTATAGGTAAAATATGCAGGTATTTGATATAAGACCTATGCTTACGCCATCTATTAATATTTAAAGGTACTAAAATTTAAACAAAATACAAAATACATACTTATATGGATCAATCATCAGTATTCTTGTGACAATGGCATCCTCAATAAGTTTCACTGGAACATTTGGTTCCTTCAATTCTTCTTTGGGCCACTAAAATAAAACAAATAAATATATAGTCAAATGGACTGAGGTGATTTTCACTAAAATTATGTACTCAAAAGCCAACCAAAAGCTCAGATAGTTGACAAAGACTAATATATGATGTAATAAGGGCTTAGCTATCCTAGATATTTTTTTTACTATATCATTTATAGTAAATAAAATATCACATCACAGTTAAAGAGTGATACTAACATTTTTCATGTGCTCTACAAGTTGTTCATTGCATGTTACGTTAAAAAAATGAACTAAGTCTCCTGCGCCATTAGGAAACAGTCCATGTGTGATGCCTGGATAACCAACAGCTTCAGAGCCTTGTGTGAGCGCTTCCACTGACCACCCTGATGTTGGCACGAATTCCATAGCTTTTGCTAATATTCGTTTCTTTATATCATCCTCATATTTTTGCTCGTCATTTACTGCAATACTGCTGTCATTGTGTGTATCATTTTTATATGATTCCTTACAATAACTTCTTGTTAACATCAGGGTTTTGCAACTTTGGATATATGCAATTGACATGAGTGCCTTTCGTCCATTTCGTATAGCTGTTAACAAAGAAATATTTTTGAAATATTCATTATGTAACTGTAATTTTAATTTTGAATTGTATAATATAATATGTAGAGGAATATATAAGTACTTAAGTAGGAAAATAATAATTGTCAATGAATTAAATTTCTAAGTCCAATTACCTAATAATATTATGTTAAATATAACTTATTGTTCTAAACAGGGATTAAAAAGATGTATTAAGTAAGAACTATAATATTCTCAAATGTTTTATTCCAGTTGAAAAAAAAACCACTATACAGGCTTCTGTCTATTCATATTGATACATTCACTCAACCTAGCGACTAGGCCCTCAATCAAATGAAAAGCATTCAATGCTGACAATATAATTTCTTTCTTGTTTTTGTCTGGTATAGTATCCAATACATTCCCACCAACATTTATAGATATGTTGATATTGTCTTTGGGATTTTTCTTCGCTTCCTCCATATCTCTTAACTTTACTTCATAATGAGCTTTGGACATTTTCAGCCCCACCCTCAGAGGTTCTAAGTAGTTCGTTTCGATTGCCCCAAAATTACTTTTGATGTTGGTGACATTATTGGTATCTTTTATAACTAAATATCTCAACAGGTTAAGAGAAGTAATTATTTGGTCCGCCAATTCAACCAAATCAGATTCTGCTCCATGAGAAAGATGACAGATTTTCTTCAACATAGACATTAGCTGGGAGTCCTTGAAGCAAACAGGCATTTCTGGTTCTTTAAAAGCTGTATCCAAAGAGTTTTTATACAAAGTAATAGCATAACCTATCATTCCAGAGTGGTTAGCATTTTCTATTATATATTTAATGAGTAAGGACCTTCCTTTATAGTCAAATTTGTTAACAAGTATTCCTAATATGAGAACTGACTGTTTCCTTAAAGATTCATACATGGAGTATATAGCTACAGTCATTAAGTTTTTGCATAAATTATAATGAATCATACAAAGTTTTGCTGAAGGAATATTGTCAGGGTATTTTTTCAAGATTTCCCTGCACAAATATATACCTTTAGATACAGGGCCATATTCAGTAAAACTGAGTAAATGAACACTACTAAGAAGAACAGTGCACACTAGATATTCAGGGGAGTACACAAGAGGAAGCGCTAACTCTGGTATTTGAAAATGTCCAGATAAAAGTGCATAGAACAATCCAGATAGAGTAGTCATATTCACTTTCTCTATGTGTTCATAGGGATTGTCTTCTCCTTCATTATAATTTTCATTCCTAAATTTTAGTCTTCCACTCTGTGTGCTGTTCTGTTCAATATAAGGCAGTAGTTTTAAAGGATTCTTAAGCAAAGTGCAAATGTCTGCCACCAAAAACTCAACACACGCCCTTGTTTCACTATGTTTGTTAGTTTCTGGGTCTACATCTACATAAACTAGTGGTTTACCAAACAGGCTTATAAGAAACACAGAAATTGTCTGTTTTGGTCTACATTTCTCATCATCCATTGCTTCTTTTATAAAAGGGCTACAAAACAGTGGTAACAAAGTGTAGACTTTGTTTATTCTTCGTATGTTATCATCACACTCCATCAAAAGACGTTGTTTGCCTTCTAATCCATACTCTGGTACCGGTATATTATCAATGTATGAGCTTATGGCATTGAAACACCAGTCTAGTGATCTACCTCGTTTGAGAGTCAATTTCAGAAGTAGTTGCTGCAATGGTTGAAGTATAATAGAGAGTTGAGCTTCATTTTTTGATACTTCGATTTGTTCAATAAACTCTAATAGTGCTTCTTGAGGAACAGCTGTCTGAATAATTATTGATAAAAATTGTTCACAAGTTCCATAGAGTGAGGGCTTCAGTGTGTTTGTATCATTGTTTATTTTGGAAACTATAATGGATATCAAATCCGAACAGTTGTCTTTAAACTGTTTTGCATATTTCTCTTCAACGGTTACGGATAGTGCTTCTTTGTATTTTTCACCATCCAATAGGGAGGACACATAATCCACAACATCTACATTTTGATCCATGATGAAGGATGTGGTAAGAAAGTTTGTATTTCCGTTAACAATTCTGTAAATCAAGTAAATTTATACTGTAATAGTTATTGGTATAGTACATATAAAGTATATAATACTTTTTTTTAACAAGGATGTACAAGCTTTACTTAACCACAAGTGTCATGCAAGTGTGAATTTTTAGTATAATAAAATAATGTAGGTTTGGACGCAAAAAAACACATACATAATAATAGATTTGAATGGATCTCTACTATCAAAGAAAGTTTTAACTTACAGTAAATTATCTTCGGCATATGATTCATCGTGCCTGTGCTATAGTAAATTGTAGTAATGTGTAAAACAATGAATAATTTACGCAAGTCAGTACTTTTGTTTAATTTTACCTTATTTTAGAAAATACTTATACAAGAAAAACAGAATTCTAGGTGGTAATAAGAGAAATTTGTTCTAGCTATTCTTCTTCTTCTTTCAACACAGATATCTTAGGTAGTAGGTACCTACCTATAATAATATATGACTATAATCTATGACAGATATCTTATTTTAATTCTAACTAATATCTATCTGCTTCACGCTTGTCTATGGTTCGGACCACAGATTAAAAAATTTTGATTGGCAAAGTGACTATTGTCTATTATGCCACATATTCATTTGACATTAAAAAAAAAATGTCAATAAAAAGTATAATGTCAAATGTCAATAAATTTTCCGGGAGGCCTATAAATAAGAAAAAGAAGAGGTTCTGTCAGGCTGTCAAAACATTCGTACACCCTCCGTTAGCCATCTAAATATGGTTTTGAATGTTTTTATAGGTAATAATCACCTCAGAAACCTGGTCTAATTTTATTTATTTATAGTAAGTAGATTGGGTGATAAAACTTAGAAAATATATACCTAATAACTATCTTGCAAGTGCAATGGCATCCAAACAAAAAACCATCTTCACCCGAAGTAAACCTCTTTTGAACATTTACAGTGGAAAAGATCACGAAGGCAGAGAGGTGAGATACGTTTTATAGGTTCTATAGAATACAAAAATTATATTACTAAACATGAACGTGATGTACGTGATGAAAATGGGTTTTAGGTGGAAGTTCGCGAAGATGCCGAACAACTGGTAAAATGGCACGAAATATCGGATGCTCTGGTTGCAGCTGGGTATTACAGAGCGCAGCTGCAGGGGCTGTCGGCCTTCGATAAAATAGTTGGAGGTCTCACTTGGTGTATAGAGCTTTGTGATATTGATGTGGATATCACTTTACTCTTTGAAGAAAATCTTACAATAGGCAAGAAAATGTAATAATGTTTTTCTTATATTTCCTAACAAATAAGTAAGCAGAAGCGACCAATCTAACAATTGTCGGTTCATAGATTAGCCACTTAATGTGCTTATGACAAAAACTTTTATCTTTTCAGAGCACTCACAGAAAAAATTGTTAAAGTGTTACCAAGTTTAAAGTGTCCTTACATAATAGAACCTCATCAAATACAAGGATTAGATTTCATAAACATTTTTCCTTTGGTGCAGTGGTTGATCAAATACTCTAGTGAATTTAGAGAAGCAAAGGAAGATGAATTAAGAAAATTTGCAATAATGCAATATGAGAAAGATCACATGTTTGAATCAGACCAATTATATTTTATGCAGAGGGAGAAGTTATTGAAAAATCTATCAGTCATTCAGGTAGAGTACAATAAATTTGCTAATAACACTCTTTATGATTAATATTCTCAAAAGATGCAGAGTATATAGCTGTACAGTATAGTTATTGTATAAGACTTACTATATGTATATAGTAAATGCAAATGTAAAATTATGTAGGTATGTAGCAATCATGTTTTTGGAATAATACAAGCCTATCTTATGATTCTGAGCTGAGTCTTAAGTACACTTATAAGTATTTGTCCATATTCACCTGCCTAAATACATATATGGGTAACAAGATGTAAAAGATGCATGCATTTCAGAATCTTTACAAACCCTGTCGTGTGCGCAAAAGAAAGGGTGGCTTGGCTGGGAACGAACTGGAACAAGTGAATTCAGTGTTGTCTGAATATGACCAACGGATGTTGATGCTTGTACCCAACAATCAAGATGAAGACAAAAAAGATGAAGGCCTTGAGTTCTTGGTAACATATTGTTTTTATCTTTTTTTTAGATTTTTTTAGAAATTATTTGTATTTTACATAAATAATATCTAAAATGATATTATCTACATTTTTAAAAACATTTTGTTAGTATATATTAGTCCATCTCTCTGACCTCCTTTTGATTACTTGATGTAATTTATTATTACATTATTTTTTCAGTTTGAATATGAGAAAAGTCTTGCAGATCCAACTAATATTACTACAGAGGTAAGTTCATATTACTGCATTTTCTCTAGCAGCAGTTTTGTTCCATTAACAACCTGTTTTAGGTGTTAATAATTGTTAAAAATATTTTTACTTTAGAAATCTTTTGCACTACCAGTCTTTGCACTGAGGCAACTAAGGAAAGCTTATCAAAAGGCATGCAGGTATGTCTTTTGATAAGCCTTCCTTAACAGCTTCCATCATATATTTTTAGTGCGCCAGTCTAGTTCACATTTAGCCACATGGTCTATTTCGTCTTCCCATTTTTTCTGTTTCATATTAACTTTGTACATTAATATGATTCCAATACCTTTCCAGACAGATCTGTTTATTCAAGGAGATGAGGAAAATGTAAATCCAACCACGAAACTGCATTATGCATTATTACATTCCGAATTGACTGGAGACATACCGAAGGAGCTCGAGCAAAGTGAACGAATAAAGTACAACAAAGATATAGAGGATCTATGCAGGGCGATATGTTTATTAGAAAATGAGGTGGTCTCCACTAAGAAGATCCACGAGGAAAGGATGGAAAAGACCAAAACAAACTATACCAATATAATGAATAAATTACAGCACATTACCAAAAAATTAATGAAAACAGATGATTATAGGTTTGTGTATTTTACTTTTTACCTCCATCTGGGCAACATGCAACATTGATCCACTTATCAGTTTAACTTTAGTATGTGTCATGCAGATAATGTTGCCAGGTTATTAAATTTTATATGATGATATTATTTAAATTTTTTCATTGAAAACATTACTACTTACAGTGACAAAGATGTGAAAGTTTTCTACAAGTCGCTGAAAGATTTGGCTAAAGACAGAAATGATTTGTTAAAAGTAATTGAGCACAGAGAAAATGAACACAAGACACTTCAAAATACATTGAAGTAAGTATTTTTTTGTCACCTTACTTTGATGGTTAGTGAATGTGAAAGAAAAGATGTTACTTACATACATAAGAGACTTTAAAAGAGATATTAATTTATTGAATTTCAATGTCTCATAACTTTATTTTTCAGAAATCTGGAAGAAACAAATACAGTAGTAGAAGACAATCCACTTAGGCCAGAAGAATTAAAGGAATTCCAAGATAGAGAGACTAAGCTGAAGGCCTTAATTGCCCAAATAAGGGTTGAACTAGGGCATTTGAATCGTCAAGTTTTACGATATTCAGTTGCAATTGATGAGGTGCCAGGGCCTGCTGAACTACTGCAGTATGAGAAACGATTTGTGGAGTTGTATAATCAAGGTTACAAATTTCTCTTCAATATCTTAGTATCTTCTCTCTATAGAAAGCAATATCAGGCTCAACTCACATTGCGACAGTGTGGACATGCCATCAATGATCATCTTTCTATATAACTAGCTTTTCCCCGCGACTTCGTCCGCGTTTTATAAGTAGGTATCTTTGAGACACGTAAAATGTTACCCGTCCCCGTGCATTCCGCGCACACATGTTTTTATGACTGCTCCACTCCTATTGGTCGCAGCTTAATGTTATGCTATATGCTATCCAACAAAAAAAGATTTTTTCAAATCGGACCAGTAGTTCCTGAGATTAAAC
>DWAK01000364.1:0-11192 GCA_018230145.1 Lepidochrysops patricia
AAGATACCTACTATTAAACGCGGACGAAGTCGCGGGGAAAAGCTAGTCTTTTATAAAGAGAAAATGATTAAAAGTGTTAGGAAAAGTTGTTTATGTTTGAATGACACCTATAACATTAACAATTTAGAAATAAAATTAAGATAGACAACGACATACCGGTAAATACACAAATAAATAATAAATAAAACAATTATACACACAGCACTATATTCGAGAAATTATGTGTCACAGTCAAGTATGAGTAGGTAAATGAAAATTTGTCGACGACTTTGCAGAACATATTGCTAATGTTTACAATGTTTTTCTTTTTATAACGTTGTTTGGTTCAGCTTGACTCATAGTTTTGGTCCTTTATACTGGATGTCGTTTCAACCTTTTCAACTCATTTTCAACTGTTCCATTATTGATTACGAGAAGATCAGACGACGAAACATTTGAATTAAGTTCCTTGATAACGTCCAGTTCATTTTTTATTTCTTGCTCTCTCGATCTCAAAACATCATTATTTTTCTCCATTTGATTACCTACGTAATTGTTTTTTCCACTCCTCAGTTCGGTGACTTGTGAAAATCGATTGTCTAACTTCAGGGACGCGAGCAATTCTTGGTATAGTTGATTTTGGTCCTGCTTTAGGTGTGGTTTCATCAGTACTAACTTATGTACTGTCTCCTCAAACACATCTAACGGTAGACGATATTTGATTAGATAAACTGGCTCGTATTGCACAGCTTTCGGTTGTTGTAGCACATAAGTGATTTCTACAAGTTTATCATTATTGACCGCTTGTTTCGCGCTAACAAAATTAACGCCAGGTTGATATTGGGCTAGCTGATTTGGAATTTTAGATTGATCTCCAATGTACACGGATTCGTATTTGTTTATGGGAGTCACTAACGTGTGCTCATTATTATGATTCTGGTTATTAATTACATTTGATGACTGTCCGTCTGTATTTGAGACAATATTAATTTCGCTTATGCTTGACTTCTGTTGTGGTTGTAACATCGATACTACCGCCTTTAATAGATCATTCGATGGCGCTTCGGTAGCGCTACCTATATGATCCAAAATGTTCAAAGGTTTTGAATTTGAGTTTTCCCACAAAACATTTTCTTGCGGTTCCAATTTATTGATTGGTGTCAGGTTAAGGATAGAAGTTTGCGATGGGCCGTTTACTTTTTCCGGTACTAGTTCATAAACTTCGGTTTTTCCATTGTGCACTGATTCTTCGGGTCTGTAATTTTGGAGTAACCCCATAAAATTAGTATTCTTTGGATTACCGAATAGACCTCTTAAATGTTCGTCCGTTGTGAATTTATTCATAAACAGGTTTTCATTCGGTAAGTTATAGTGTTCGGGGTTCTCAGTTCTCATTTCGAAATTTAATATTTCTGTATTTCTCATCTCATTTAAAGCATTGATAATTTTATGCAAAGACTCTAATGATTTTTGACAATCATCCGATGCAGGAAATTCGTAATTTATTGTTATTTTAACTTTTTTGTCATCTGCATCTTTTAAATGTCGAAGTGCATTATCTGCTGGATTACTCGTAAGACTAAAATCATAGTTTGGAGCCTTTCCGTGGTTATAGGCAGAAGAATGTCGTAAAACATTTTCAAGAAGACTTAATACGTACGCTTTTGTTGTTCCATCGAGATTAGAGTGTGAGTTGGTTAGTATGCTTAGAATTTTAACCAGCAAGTCGTTCTGTGGACATTCCTGTGGCTCTGGTGCCTCTATCTGTGAAAAAGGAACCATTTTACTATACTCGTTTGTTTGTATAAACCATAACGCTAATTACATATTTTGCTTTACCTCAACCGGTGTGACTTGACTGTTAACGTGTTTCAGGTTTGGATCCACTTGCCCTGGTGTTAGACTCTGTAAATTATAATCTATTTTAAATTTTATCGAATACTTAGACATTGTAGACTGTTTAGTACATGCTGAAGCATGGCTATTCCTCGACTGCATAGATACTGCGGCCTCGCAGAAATAATGCGTGAAAAAGATTTTTTCAGCATAAATGCTGAGTGAGTGAGGTAATTGTAGGGCCAAGGGTTTGATTGAGGACATCGGGATTTAGGAATGCCCGCAACAAATCGAATGAGAAATCTACGGGCTCTGATGACTGCTAGTGTATAACTTGTATAAATTAAAAGTTAAAGTAAAGGATTACGCATTAATAGCTAGTAAATTGTTTATAAAGGGGAACTAATTTCTTGCATTAACTGTTATCAACAGAATATTAGTTATGGTACAGTGTCCGTAGGTATTTTTAATTCGCATTAGAGGGGTTGCAAGTTCGATTTGAAGCTTGTGGAAGGATTGAATAATTTATATGGAAATTATTGTTGCATTTTGTCCCTTCTAAAGTATATCTATTTATTGCAAAATCAAAACTTACCGAGTCAAAAGCTGCTGCACCGGCAAGAATTATACCAAAAATATAAAACACAACCATAGTCGTCGCTACTCGTTAGAATACTAACGATAATTCCAATCCCATCCTATAATTATAGTAAGCAATCGCCATGTTTATTCTAATGTGTAAAATTACCAACACAGCTTACGAAATTGTAATTAATATTATTTTTCAAATTAGTTTCGTGTATCATTTAGTCACAGTCACGCTTCAATATAGGATTAATTGTAGTCATAGATTTTGACATATCAATTGGTATGGCGAATATCTTAGTCTAATTCATGTAAATAATTTAACTTTTTAATAATAATTATTCAAGAATTTCAAATAAACAAAGGAGTCAAATAAACAATAATTTACTAACAAAAGTCACTTTAATAGTTGTAGCAATCTTGATTGTCCATCCGTGCGTTTAAATTTCTGTTCACCGAGTATTCAGCAAGTTCAAAGATGGTGTCGTTGTCATATTTATGAGATAAGTCTTCAATGAAACTCGACAGTATACTTTCCATTACATTGATAGCTTGAACCGTGGTTAATTTCTCACAGAATGCGTCCTCGATTTTTTTAGGTATCCCTAAGTTTCGCATAAACTGTTGCAAGTCTTTTCGCTTACTGTTTTCAATCTTGCGATCCTTGTAAGTTTCTGTGGGAACTTCAGTTGCCTCACCAATCTCTTTCTCGAAAGATTCGTTTGCAATGACCTGACCGTCAGAAGGAACTTCAACGTATGTATTACAATTTCCTTTCTCCGCAGAAGTTTGAATGTCACCAGAGACTATATTTGCGTTACACTTTGCGTTTTCGTCCTTAGGTATTTTTTTATCATTTTCATATTCTTCTGGTTCCTGAATAAGTGTTTCTTGGTCATCAATTACATTATGAGCTACAGGATAAACAATGTTTTTATTGATATCGACGTCTTCAGAATCCTTTTTATAATTTTCATATTCGTCTGGTTTATTAATAAGTTCTTCTTCATCATTATTTTTAGGATAACTGATGTTTTTCTTAATGTCGACATTTTCAGACTTCTGTTTATCATATTTGTCTGTTTTATTAACAAATGTTTCTTGATCATCAATTTCAGGATAACCGATATTATTATAAAGGTCGACATTTTCAGAGTTCTGCTTATTATTTTCATATTTGTCTGATTTATGAACATTTTTTTCTTGATCATCAATTACTGAATAACCGCTGTTATTGTTAATGACGGTATCTTCAGAGTTCTGATTATCATTTTCATATCCGTTTAGCATAAGGCCAAATGTTTCTTGTTCGTCAATTTCAGGATAACCGATGCCATTGTTAATGTCGACATCTTCAGAGACCTGTTTTTTATTTTCATATGTTTGTGGATTATACACAAGTGTTTCCCGACTATCAGTTACAGGATAATTAATGTTTTTGTTGATGTCAACGTCTTCAGCGATCTTAAAATATAAAAAAAACACTAAAATATAGGCCGCGTCTGTCGAAGTATTTTTCGGCGCATGAGTCGTTTTGAACATGCGCAATGATAAAAATTTGTTAGACGCATGCGTCTTGATATCATTGTCATGTCTGACATTCGTATTTCTAACATTAGAATGACATTTGAAATGTGCTACTTTTGTTTCTGCGCAATAAATATTTTTAAAGCGCATGCGCTGAAAAAAACACCGACGAATACGGGCAAAGTGATAAGTGGGATAGATGATAATGGAGTTTCAATATAATATGTCAATTATAGTTTGTTATTTAACGAATATAGACTAGAATAGAGATTTAATTATACCGATTATTTTATACGTAGGTAGTAACCTAACCTAACATTGAGGTAGTACTTACTTCGTATAAAGGTTTTGTTTCCTCTGTATCATTGTTGGATCTCACAGATTGTTCAGACAAAAGCAAGAATTTTGTAGTTTCAATATCATCGGAATCGTCTTTTGCATTCGATAACTTTTTAAATTCATCTACAGTGACATTCTCTTCCATAGTTGAAGTTGAAATTTCTGATCCTGGTAGTTTATTTTCTGCTATTATCTTTAAATTTTGTATATATCCAAGAAGAGGATTGGAGTAATGTATAAAATCGAGTAATGCGTGAGTAACGACTTTATAGTTAACCAATGCCATGTGAGCTTTTTCATTTTCTTCATGGATACTAGCGTATGTGATAATACGTTTTATATACTTCGGTGTAAAATGTTTGATTATGAAATCGGTTACAATACGTTCATTTTTGTCTATTAAGTCGTGTACAGTTTGATTGTATTGTGCTTTTATTTTGTCGTTCTTCTTAAAGACTTTTAATATTGTTTTAAGTCTATCTTTAGATTCTTCTGTGTTGAAATCTTCATTAACTGGTAACTCTGTATCCTGAACAGTCAATAGATTGCCTTCTTCATCGTCAGGGTCTACTACATCCAGTACATTGTCTTTCGGTGCCTCATCCTTCTCATTTGCTACACTATACTGTTGTATATTATGTTGTACATTTTCAGGAGGCTTGCTACTTTCACTAACATCTGTCAAAGTGTAATTTTCCTCTGGTGCTCCTCTATAATGTGGATTTATATGTCCTGTTTTGGTTAACCTTCGAGATAGCTTGCTGCGTCGTACATGGAAAGTTCTAGAAATATGTCTGACGCCGTTCTCTTTGTGATGAGTCAATGGATTATTTTTAAACTCAATATTTTCAATGCCCATTTGCCTTCTATTTTGGTGCGTTTGCTCTGGTATGTTGGTTTCTAGTAAGGTAGGTCTCGTGTGTGCTTTAGCTAAGTTTATCTGCTGTTGATACTTAATATATTTTGAATCAATATCATCTGGACTGTGTTCGTCATAAACGATACCGTTTTTGTTTTCTCCATTTGTTTCAATCTCCAGCGAAGATTCATATTTACTATCTTTACCATGTTGTTTTATGTCTGATGCTTGTTCAATTTCTATTTTTGGATAATTATCAAAATGTTCAGATTTATGTACAAAATGTTGTTCTTTCCATACTTTCGGATTAAATTGATCTAGCCCATTTATTTTTAGATTAGGATCATTATTGGCAAATTGATGACTTAGACCATATTTTCGATTACTAGAACCCAATCGTAACGCAGCGTTTTTAACTAGATGTCGGTAATGTTTTATACCATTTCCTACTCTATGGTATGCCATTCCTGCTCTCTGAATCTGTGGATGTATCATCGAACTATAACCTAAATTTTGGTTCCAAAATTTCGAATTCAATTGATCGAGTGCTCCTAATTTCACGTTTGTATCCGTATCGAATGGGCTACGTGTATATGAGACTTCTTCATCGTTTCCAACGGCAGCCTGTGCAGAAACCTAAGAAAAGCAAAATTATAAGCTGATTTAAAAAATTAACAATGTTTTATGTTTGTAAACTCGCGTAGATCTTAATTATTTTCGTTTCATAACTTACATTTTAAGTTGGTAACCCCGGAATAGACAAGTGCTAAACACGCTGATGATTATAATAATTATACTTCAACAAACAAAATCTAAATTGGATTTTCCATTTTGGAGGTCTGATTCCATAGATAGACAAGCAAATATGTAAGTAATGGTCTTCAACGGGGGTGAAAAAAGATTGCGAAAATGCTTTATCAATGATTATTAACAGAATTAAAACTATTTTCCCAATTGGAATGTATTCTTAATTCCTTTGCACATATTTTTTAAATAAAAAACTCACCAAATTCAAGATGGCGGATATAAAAATGGCAGCTGACGATTCCATTTTATCCACAGCGGATATATGTAATGAACAGACCTATTTATACACAATCTGTACATGTTATAGTTTATTAAATTCAAGTTGATACATGAAATTAATATAGAACATGTCATCTATACTTAATAGAAATGTTTGTTTATTTGTACACTACAGAATACCGACCATACCTTAGATGTACAATAATTCTATTTACTAATGGCGGTGCGAACGCCACAGTATTGGCCAACCAGAGCGCAGTAACGCAAAGTTCGCTTTTTTCCAAACTTAACTATAATTTTTCTGCTCTACCTATTGGGTTTTGTATAAATTATGATGACATCGAGTATCGACGCTACTGTGCCGATATTGATAAATTTTGGCTCAGATATTGCTACTTAAAAGGATATATACTCCTTTTATTGCTTAAAATATGCAGTTCCCATATTTGCCTTTATATGAACAAAGTCACGGGTTACATCTGTATTGAATACAATATAATAAATGTAATAGCGTCTTACTATGAGTACGATCAATTTTATGCCTTGATTTTACAAAGTCATTACATACCTACTCCAATGATTCACTTTAATATTGCTTACATCTATTACACATAATGCAAAAATAACCTTCAATTTTGTTTAATAACATTAACGAGACATAAATCTGAATATTAGTCCTTCGAGCCAGACTACTTTTCTCATTTCATTATCAATTACCATACATAGCTTTTGCTATGTATGGTAATTGATAATGCTCATTTCAGTATCAATTACCATACATAGATCAGTACTACGATGGATGATTACATGAATCATTTATTATATTGTGTCGACGCATATCAACATTGTTCGGCTGGTCGTAGAACCCCGAGCGGCGCACATTGTGCTTCATCGGGTCTACGGGTGCGTGCGCTGCAGGGCGACGCGAGCGAACAATTCGGCTATAGGAAAGTTTGCAGTAAGGTCAACTTGGGAAAGTCCGTCTGGGAGGTAAGTCTCTGATTGAAGTCGGAGTGTAAGTCTCTGCCAAAGAAAAAAAAATTATACGAAGGAGTTTTTGGAGTTTATTGGATTACGCAAGTAATTTAGTGATCCTTTTACTTATTACTGGTGATCAATTCGTTAATATTGCTTTAATCTCGTTACTATCACCTGTAACATTTTTGTAACCTAAAAGTGAAATAGTTGGGAAGTCCGTCTAGCTTGCATGAGGATTAAAGGCCGTCATGTGGCGGTCTTGCCTCGAATTAGATATTATCAACTTTTTAAACTTAAGTACATGTTTTTTTTTAATATTATGCATTTAAAAATAGGACTACATTGCCCAAATTTTAGTGTACGAAAAGAGTGTAAGTATGTACCTACTTCTTTTTTAAAAGTCGGTAGCGCACTTATCACTCCCTTGGTGTAACAGGTGTCCAAATGCGACCGTAGTTTTCGAAAAATAAAATAAAAAGAAAATTTTCGGCAGATGTCATGAATGCCAAGGATTGGGGAAATTGGTAAGGTCAACTTGGGTATGTGTGCGTATACACGTAACATTGGGGATATTATAAAAAACTATAAAAATATCCACAACGTTCGAGTTGTTGACCAGTGGTTTACTATTTACTAACTACTAACTCTGGGACTGCACCTGCGTCTATCGTCGAAATGTTATTAATGGCGAAGTTTTGGACAACTATCACGATAATGAACAAGAAGTTAGCGCGCTAAATCTTTCATACATCGTTTATACATCGTCTTCGTTATCGCCTCCCGTGCGATAACCTAGACTAGCTATACTCAACCTTTTTCTACCTTGGGCCACATAATTTACCTACTTAATAACATGTTCCTTAAACTTGATTTTGCCAACCCGTGGGCGCTTGTGCCTTTTTGGTTATCGCGTATAGTGACAACTCTCTTTTTTTAAAGTCGGTTAAGTAGTCTAGTATGTTCATTGCCGAGCTCACTGTTTTAGGTCTGTGTAGGTAGGTACCAAATTTAATCAAAATCGATTCAGTGGTTTAGGCGTCAAAGCGTAACTGATAAGCAGGCAGTTTCTTTCACATTTATAATATTATTGGGGAAGTGATGACTTTACGAAAAATAACTACCTGTAATAAATAAAAATAAAATAAGATTAGGTAAATGAGTGAATTAATTAATACATTACTTTGAACGCTGATTTTTAATACTACTGTAAAATCTGTTGAGTATGGCTGATCTAAACGCAGCCCGAATACTCGCGACGATAGCCGATAAGGGCTAAATAGACGCAGACGTGCGGCCGGAGCATAAAAATAAAAGTAACAGCTTTTGAGAAAATTGAAACAAGTCTTTTATTTTAATAATTTTATTGTTCGAATAATTGATTCACTATATCAAAATGACTTTCAAAATGTTGCTTAATTGGTGTATTACTGGTGCATCCACCCTACCTTGTTCGAAAGCTGAGCAAGTCATTGAATTTTTTCGTTTCACGCCACTCACCGCGGCTAAAAAAATGTCATTAGGTATAAAAAATGTAGGAGCGAGTCTGCACAGCAGACGGTCGCCTGCGGAGTCGTGGTTGGTGTATTGTTCCCACGGTTCCGTACTTGGCGAAGCGGAGGAGCACCGACTGGGTTTAGTGGCCTAAACCCCGGGTGCGGCCTTGTCGTTCGTTAAAAAAAAAGTTTATTTTGCACAGGAATCTTAAATAGCTATGTTGGT
This sequence comes from Lepidochrysops patricia, assembly GCA_018230145.1. Taxonomy (NCBI): domain Eukaryota; kingdom Metazoa; phylum Arthropoda; class Insecta; order Lepidoptera; family Lycaenidae; genus Lepidochrysops; species Lepidochrysops patricia. Next base: position 8,849 of record DWAK01000364.1, read on the forward strand.
GTTAATAGTTATATTAATTACGAAAAATATTTTTCACGGCGGAACGGAACGTCAAACAAAACATGATTTCAAGTAATAGTTTCCGCGGAGAGTCAAGAAAATCGATTATACTTATTAAGGCACAACACTATTAATTACATTCATATCCAATATCAAATGTGTCACTCGCATACTTGGTCCTAGACTTGGATAGATACTATAAATGTCACTCGCTTCTTTTTGACAGAGTACTGAGTAGAGTACCTAGGTAGGTACCTAATCCGCTGCAGTTATCGCCACAAGCGGGTCCGGTGGCCCAGCAGCAAAGCGGAGGAGGAGGCACCGTGGAGTTTTAGTGGGTAGGCCCGAGTACGCTCCTCACCGCAGTACCCAGGTGAGCCCCACATACCCCGGCGGCCGTCCCCCAGCTGTCGGGGATGCGTAAGGCATTTCTCCACGTTAAAAGGGTAGGTACCTAATACCTACCTACTGCTTTTGACATCCGTAGTGATTATACTTTAAATCATAGATTATAGTTAGGTATTGCTTTATATTAGCTTTGTTTTACGATAACTATAGTCTATGAATTTGTTGACATCTTTTGAACGAAGTCTAAGAGAGCGGAAGAGTTTGTTTGTTTGTTTGTCAGTTTAAACGCGCTCATCTCAGGAAGTACTGGTCCGATTTCAAAAATTCTTTTTCGATTTCAAAAATTCTTTTTTTGTTAGATAGTCCATTTATACAGGAAGGCGTTAGGCTATATAGATAAGCCATTTATCGAGGAAGGCTATAAGCTATAAAACATCACGCTGCAACCAATACGAGCTGAGCAGTGATAAAAAATATTACAAAATCGGGAGAATGAAGTCGCGGCCCGCGGGTAAAATTTTGCGTTATTCAAAAGTAACTATTTCACGCGGACGAAATCGCGGGAAAAAGCTAGTTCTAATATATAAAATTTTTGTGTCACTGTTAGTTAGGTACCAGTCTTCCGAATCAGCTTGACCGATTTTTAAGAAAATATGCATAGTAAGTAGGTCTGAGAATCGGCTACTATCTATTTTTTTTTCTATTTTAGGCAGAACAACGTCTGTCGGGAGCAACTAGTCATTTATAAAAATCTATTAACAACAATAACATTTATTCTAAACAATATACATAGGTATTCACATATTTTAGGCACACATTTTTACATTCTGGTGGTGTATTGCATCTACGGTGCAATTCTTGTAATTATTAGGTACTTATGTTTCATTTATTGGTGTATGCTGGCGCTCTGATTGGATTCGACACGCGTGAGAGTGCTGTCAGTGCAATCAAAATTGAGCAGAAATAATTAAAAGACTTAAGATAACATATGGGCTTAGATTATTAATAATAGATAATTGGTCTCCGAACGCTACGACTAGATACAGCGCTATAAAAAAACGGATTCCTGAATGCGGCAACTCAATAGTGTGTGTAAAACACCGGGTTTTTACTTGTCGCTTGGGGGAGTACGCCGAATTCGGCGTAGGTACTAAAAATTGTCGCATTGAAGTACGCTGACGGTATCTAGTCGTAGCGCGCGGAGACCAATTATTAATCTAAGCTCACTAAATAAAAAAAATCAGTAATAAATAAATTATTATACAACATTCGCGGTGAAAATTTCGATCCAGTAGCCGTCGGGGTCTTGGATGAAGGCGAGCCCCTTCATTTTACCGTCCTGGGGTTTTTTAACAAACTTTACACCTTGCTCTTCGAACCTGGAAACAACAAGAATGTAGCTAATTCAACATGGTTACTGGTTACATGCATTGATATACAAAAAACTCGAGATTGACAGTCTCGTACAAAAGTAACACTCGTAAGTGTCCCTAAAACTATACCTGTTTCAAGTTATAGAAAGCTATAAGCTCCAAGCATAATATTATAGCAAGTTCAACCTTATGTAAACTACTTAAAGTTGTTATTACATCGGCATATTTGAATACAATGGGTGCATGTTGCACTCATTTTTCGTGGACGTTTATCAAACGTTGAATGCGAATCTTGGGTTTTTTTTGTATATCAATGGTTGCATGCAATAAAATGTGAATTCTCTATTAAGTGACGGATTAAGTTGACGCCCTAAGTAATCCACCCCCGTGGGCCCCCTATACGATGTCAACTAGAATATAATGCCACATGGTCGGTAGTCTGGTGCCTATTAAAAAAAACCGTACCAAAATCCGTTGCGTCAGGGCCGGATCTACCTATGGGCTAATTGAGCTACAGCCCAGGGCCCCGGAGTTACAAGGGGCCCCCAGGTCCCGCTAAAAAAAAGGCCATAATTTGAAAAAAAAATAGTTGTCTGTAAAGTCGGTTTACGGACGATATTTTT
>DWAK01000365.1:0-11188 GCA_018230145.1 Lepidochrysops patricia
ACAAACAAACAAACAAACAAATCTTTCCTCTTTATAATATTAGTATAGATAACTTCTAAGTATAAAGAAACGCTTCCAATCGCAAAGAAAAATATTTCTTTAGAGCGCAATGTTTGAAGAATAATATTTTTCTAGTATGTTAAACTTACAAACTCCTTGTGCATCAAAAGATTTCCTCTAACGTAATCATCGAACTTTCTCAAATGTATGATGGGGCAGTAGGGGTTGTAGTCTGTTCTGGTCGTATTATCTTTATGATAAATATATTCCCGTATATACCACATCCCTAGAAGAGACTCTTCGTCGAAATCGTGGGTCGGATGCAAGTTCGCACAGTAGTTAACGTTTGTACCACTGACCACCGAGAGTAGGTACATTATTATTATCACAACCATTATTATTATTAAACGATTATTTTTATTTAATAACACCAGACTAATACGCCGTACACTTGTGTCACGAGAGCAACAAGTGACACTTCTGATTCCCTAATTGACTCCACGACCCTACCCGTGCATCCTGTACCTGTGTAGGTACTTACTGATGTAAATTATTGTAACTTATAAACGACATTTGTACTGCACCAATCTAATTGCACCAGCTTCTAATTTAATATCAATATACCTACCTAGTTACCAATTTATTTTTCGTTAGATGCATGTCAATTTTCATTTTCTATAAAAATATCTAACCATAAAAATACTAGCTCTAAAAATCACGACAGGTTTAGTCTGTCGGGATTTTCGTTAAAATTGTGTTTACCTACTTATAACTATTGTAACATAATAATAGTACTTATTATGATAGTTCGTGTAAGTATTAAAACTGATATTTTACAATATGCAATAGATTTAAGACGAATAATTATGCATGCGACATTAAATTAAGGTATAAGGTTAAAATCTAGTAGTTACGAAAATATTATTCAAAAATATAAACAAACCTGTATGTAAAGTTCCTTTATGTCGATATAGAAACACTCCCGGGTATGTTCTATTTTATATTCTCCTTTGGTATGCGGTATTTTTTCCACCCCGTACCAAACCCCGGATATCTGCTCCAAGTTGATATCACCGTAGTACGGGGACAGATCGTCACAGTACTTGTGGTTCTCGAAATAATACCCGTTTTGGGTGTAGCATTGAACATATCCTAATATGAGGAGCGAAGCCAGCGCCACACGGTAATCCATCGCGACCCGGACTTTCACCCGGATAAACCGGATAAAGTTTCGGATAAACAAAGCCGGAGACACCAGGCGACTATGCTCGCGGGGAGGTGTCGCGCAGATTAACCGCCGGGTTTAACCGAGAGCGCTCGCCGGCCGCACGTGGGCGAGATCTCAAATGATACCGTATGAGCAATCGACAGCAACACTACAATTTGCTCGTCATCCGCCTAGCGCTTCCTTCAAAAACAATGCACTATTACGATAATAATAGTTTTATAGTTGTGCGTTGATAAAAAATAATGTAGGTAGCAAACATAAGATAAAAATAAAAAGGACGGCAAATTTTTCTTGAATCGGATTCCACAAAGAAAAAGATGGTTTTCCACTTTAGGCAGCCGATTAAATTTCCCGAGATCGGCTTTTCTCGGCATACTTAGATACCAGGCTATCAAAGCTCGCAGACTGTGGAATCGGTGAAAATCAATATAATCCTATGACGTCACAGCGATTGTCCTTCAACAGGGGGCGATAAAACTAGGGACTTATTGATCTCTCCAACACATGCAGTGTGCGAGTGTGTGTACTTATTGGGTGTATGATACAGGATACAGTATCTGTGAGTACACTGAACGTGCATGGGTAATGGGTAGGTATATCTCATATATAGGTATTATAGTACCGCTAACTAATTAAACTAAAAGTTAGGAATAAATTAATTTAAAGTACCTATGTACTTATATTAAGTTATTTTTTTTACTAAGTAGTTTATAATATTACATTGAAATATATTCCACAGGTTATAAACTTTTAGTTGTTTCAGTGTGCGCGAGTTGGGAATGAAAACCTTCCCGATCTTATTTCGCTCCGACGAGAGCTGAAATTTCATACAGCTGGAGGTTAAATGTACTAGGAATATATGAAATCCAGGAACTTGTTCCTGAAAATATTTTAAAATACATTTACAAATATAAAATCGCTTACTAGCTATCACATACTTAATATTTAGTTTAAAAACTCAATTTATAATAAACTAAAACCACAGATAAATTACGACGAGACCTCATGAACTTCTTAAATTCATATATTAATTATAGTTTCTTATCTTAAATTAAAAAGATAATTAAAAGAAAGTTAAAATCTACTTTTAGACATACTTTGCTCTCGGAGTGGAGCTTTAGAGAGGGATGGCTAAGTTTTCTCGTCAAAAAGGTTTTCGTTGTGATTTTCATACACTCGAATTTGTTGTACTCGGACATCATACGTTCTATATCTAGTTAACTTATTATAGACCTAAAGACCTAAGTAAAGCCTCTCATACTATCTGTTTTCTTGGTACTTAGGCAACAAATGTGTGGCGTTTCTAGTGCACACACCGAAGATGTTCACGAGGTGAGGGGTCCGGAGACGATGACTTCTAAGTTATTTGCTTGAGTCAAGTAGTATCTACATTATCAACCAAGCATTTTAAGCCATACTTATCTGTTTACATTAAAAATCAAGCAAAAAAAAGCATGATTGTCACAAGTACAAACGAAAAAAAAATCTCAAAAAAATTTATAAAAGTAAGTACCTATAATATTATTTATATCTAGCTTCCGCTTTATAATATAGTACCTAATATTATAAAGCGGAAGAGATTGTTTGTTTAATCGCGCTAATCTTAGAAACTACAGGTCCGATTTGAAAAATTATTTTTTTGTTGGATATCCATTTATAGAGGAAGGCTTTAGGCAATATAACATTACGCTGCGACCAATAGGAGAGGAGCAGTCATAAAAAATCTGTGCGCGGAATGCACGGCGACGGGTAACATTTTACGTGTTTCAAAGATTCCTACTATTGAACGCGGACGAAGTCGCGATTTAAAGTTTCTTGTTACATAACAAGCACCCACTATTAAAAACAAAAAGTCAAAAAACAAATAAGTAAAACAAATTAAACTATCACGCATTACGTATTTAAGTAGGTATTAGAAAGGGTTTCATTTTCATGACGTTTTCATAACTAATCACATGGCATCAATCTCATATTTTGATATTTCTTAATTACAAAACTAAAATAATTATTAGTAGGTACTTACTATATTTTTCTCATCAAATTTATTTTACTTTATTAATAGTATTAATAACAATTTACTTATTTATTTAAAGTCGTTATCTAATATATGTTAAATAGAAGTCTAAACAGCAATATAACTAAAACGTAAAAATAATTGCTAACTTAATGTAATCTAATATAATATATTTATAGTCTAAGAATGCGCAAACCGACAGGTAAATGTTTTCAATGCCGCTTTGTACTTCCCCGTCGTATTAAGCCTTAACCCTCATAGTATTAGCCTTAGCTTTCACGAACAAGGTTGCCATAAACCATGCTCCCTAAAAATAGAAACTGCCATTTTCCTGAAAATTATTTTTACTCCAATACAGCCTTTTCTAATGTTTTGTGGCTTTCCGTACCAGGGACATAGAGGTGAGGAGGGAATGGCGCTACGTAGCCCGTAGGCACCTAGGCTTTCCTTGTGACTAAAGCTCTCGTAGTGGTCTACGAGTGCTTTTACAGACTTCATTAAAAATAATTGCATTTCAATTTTCTTTTCACTACATTCAAAAGTATGTAAAATCCATCTACAATGCACTAAAATAAAAATAAAAATAAATAATATAGAGTAGTATACAATAGTGAAAATTATTATAAAAATATATGTCAAGAGATTATGTTTTCGAACTAAAAATTATATATAATAATCATTGTTAGAATATGTATAACATAATAACAGATATTAAAAATAAAGTTTAATAATTAAATTTCTTCAAAAATACTAGGAGTTGTGTTTATGATATTCAGAAAATAATTAATATAAGTACATAGCTATTTAAATTTGAAATCATTTAACTAAATTTGTTTATATTATAGTAATTAATAATATCTAATTATAACAACATTACATATGTTCCTCGTGATTAAAAACTAAAACAATGAACATTTTATTCGTGAAAAAGAGCTACAAGGATCCCACCTCTGTAGTTCCGTAGCGGGTCTACGAGCTACGTAGCTGAAACGCTACGGCTACGAAAAGCCTACGTAGAGCTTTCCACCCCAAAGTTCATTTCCATGGTGACGTAACAACTCGGCTACGAAAGTACTAGGCGAGCATAGATCCCTAGGAGCGAAACAACAGCGGCCCGCGATAGTGAGCGCGGACGCCCCGCGTCTGATAGTGCACTTCAATAGGGCAGCAGGATGCGGAATAGATGCGAATAGTTACCCCAACTATCATAGGGGTTGTTTGGGGCGAGGGTATCAAAATATTCCATCCTCATTGTACATCCCACATATTATTGGGGCCTAAGTAGGAAGGGATGGGGTTGACAATAGTTTGCGTCTTCGGTTACTTTGGAGTTTGAAAAACTGTTTTAATGTTTTGTTAAAGACTTTTTAAAACGGATTTCTAATTATGGAGGCGGTTGCCGTCTGCTAGCACAGGCGTTTTTTTATATACAATGCAAAAAATATATAAAATCCTAATTCATTTAGAATTTCATGAAATAAATAATAATATTTAGTATCCTGCATCAACAAACTTTAAAATTCTTTAAAGCTAATTGAAATTAAAGTAGTTGGTAATCATTTTTTTACATGAAACGTCGGTGCTTAGTAAATACATTTAATTAAAAATGACAATGCGAAAGAGAGAACCAAACACAAAATTAATCACTTAAATGAACCCTAGTACCTGAATAATATAACTTTGCGGTCTCTAATCTAATGTGTATTTAATTAAGCAAACAGAATAACACCCGTATTCTAACATACATTACTTGCTTAATTGATGATTTTTCAATTGTCAGGTAACAATAATCTACTTAAGTAAATGTCAATCTCAAAATATAACAGATATACGAATAACAACTGCTTTTCAATTTGGAAGGGTTATACTGAAAAAGGACCCTATGCGTTCGTGAGCACTATTAGCCCTCATAGTATTGTTTGTGAATACACGTAAGTAGTGTTGTTATCAAAGGCCCTCAACTTTGAGGGGTGATTGTGCAGGGGTAAAGTACCTCCTAGCGCTCCTGGTACCCCGGTGTGAGGGGTCATACACAAAGGGTGGCGTGTCAAAGTGTGACGACCACGGAGTGTTTCGTGGCTTCCTACTTACAAATGTGAAAATTTGATAGGATAAATTATATTATATTCTGTGGATTTTCCTACTCCTGATTAACCTAAAAATAGATGAATGAATAAAATAAATGTTTTTTACTCTTTCATACAAAAACTCTTGAACGGACTTCAAATCGGTAAATTATTTGTTTAGGTTCTGGATTAAATTTGATCTACACTTTATCCTGTATGAAAAAGCGTTCCCGTGGGACACTGTTTTACGCGAGCGGTTGTGGCAAAAATAATCCGTGAAATGAGCAAAAACGCAGAAATAAACGTATGTAGGTACTTACGTTTATTTTTGCGTGTGGTCAACAAAACAAAAATGGTAAATAAAATATTGAATATTTATTAACATTTAATATTTTATTCAACATTTCAAATAATAATAAAGCTGCCGGCTCAACTCTATTTCCTAACCCGTTAGTTAAAATTTAAAATTTGTTTTTTTTTTTAACTTACCCTTTACAGTTTACCCGATCTTTTAATACGCAATTTGTTTTATACTCACTACATGAATGCTTTATTCTCACAATAAATAATTCTATAATGTCGCCATGAAATAAAATATCGTCTTAGTTTTTATCACTTACCTACCTATCTGAGCACCAAATTAAATACAACAACTATCAAACTGATCATACCAATCAATGCCCTGCTGGTACCGAGAAAATTGTTACTTTATTTAGTTGAAAAATACGATAAAAATAAAAGGTTTACTCGCTTGGTATATTAAACATCGGCCATAATAGAAATATTATGTCTACTCGCCATGGTTAATGAGATGACCTACTTAACTAAATTATGAATGAAAAAACTTATATTTGCCACTAAAAAGTTCAAGCAAAAATCTTCATATTCAATTATTCATGTACCTACTGCAATATCTATTTCATTTTTTAAAATTTAAACCATCCGGCTTATTTGCGTTGCTCAGTCAATAGACGCCAACACACAAATTTCCATCAAAATCAGCTGTTCATTATAGTTTTGGGAGCAGTACCTAATCCATTCACAAACACACAAGAAAACAATTACAATTACAACAAATTGTAAGAAGTACATTATATAGGAATTTTATCATGTACAATTATACAATATTAATATAATTTACAAGCTGCTTTATATTTTAATAGATAATATTATGTTATTTCAACACAATTCAAGACTTATCTGTTTTAAATCACTTTGTCTCTTTTAACGACCTGCGTCATTTACCTATATCCATTTTGATAATGATTTGAATTTGAATAATTCCCTTTAATTTCCTTTTTTATAAACATAATATAAATAAATAGGAAAAACTTTATAATAATAATTACTTACAAAGTGTTTTGGTCGTAGCGTAGAGTAACGTGTGCTGTTTTTGGAGCCAATTGATTTTACCTTTGGTATATACTTTAAGACGACCTTTAAGAGCAGGATCCCGACCGTGAACAGGGATAGCGGCCGCTCGGAGGTCGATTGTACCAGGATCATATAAATACAAGGTGCTATATTACTCAAAATGTGCAAAATATAGGTGAAATAGTTTTCTATTTATCCCACTATGAGAAGTGACTAGCTACTATCCGGTGCGGTTTCGGAAGAAGTTTCTAAAACTAAAACTATTAGTATTATGATACTATGACAGGTAGTTACAAAACAACTCTGTTTTTCGAACTTATTTGACTAAATAAAACTTTACTTAAACAAAGCTTTCCATGTGTGATCCACTGAAAAGAAAAGGACCACAAATTTGGCCTTACTACTGCTGTACACCGTTTTCATGGTGAAATTTAAAAAACACATAAAGAAATTGGTATCACAAAATACAACAGAGAAAGAAGACAAAAGGTGACTAAAAAGATATTTTATCCAGGCATACTAGGTACTAATTAAAGTTTGAGTTTTAAATTAAAAGAAGCGAGATACTTAACAACTAGGGCTCGTATTCATAAACATATCTCAAGTGCTAAGACCTTCGTATTGAGAAGCAGCGCTTGTTTTAGACTTTACTTACCTTACGTACATAAGGTTTGTTATAAAGCAGAATATTTCGAGATGGAGATCTTGAGCACTGAGATTTGTTTATGAATACGAGCCTAGAAGTCAAGTGGGAACAACTAAGTAGTAAGCTTCAGCTGAAAGCTAACGACGTTTGCGAAACCGCCCGCCCCGCCCCGCCCTAAACTTTAGGAAGACCGTACGCTACGAGGTAAATAACTTACCTATTATAGTACATAACATTTTTTATTTAATAAATACTTAGTCTCATACTTACTATTTATTAAATAAAAAAATGAGAGATATTAACAATAAAATATAATATTATGTACAAGATATAACTAAAAATGTTAATAATTAGGTAATAATTTCAAATAGATAGGTAACCGCCGTGGTAGAGCCATATGCGGCACGAATAGGACGGCTCGACCGAAGAAATACCACGGGCTCACAGAAAACCGGCGTGAAACAGCGCTTGCACTGTGCTTCGCCGAGTGAGTGAGTTTACCGGCGGCCCAATTCTCAACACCCCTAGACGTGCCGCAGTTGGTGGTTGGTATGAGGGAATACGCCAACTGCGGCATTTCTAGGGGGGATTTTAAAAGGTCGGCAACGCACCTGCAGCTCTCCTAGTATTGCAAGTGTCCATGGGCAACGGCAGTTGCTTTCTATCAGGTAACCCGTATGCTCGTTTGGCCCCTTATTTTATTTAAAAAAAACTGTACTAGAAAACTAAAGAAAGAAAATCTCAGAAAATTGTTAATTAAACGTATTCTCTTCAAAATAAACACAAAAATTTTATTAAACATATTTTGATTTTTATATCAAATTGTCAAAACGACGGGCACGCTAATCTAATAGGGAGTCGTCCGCTCCGCCCTAGCCCGCCCAAAAGCTAGCTGAAGGGCGGCAACAATTTTCCATGGGCGTCCGAGCTCACAGGACAGCAGAAGTGGTGAGAAGTGTCGCTGAAGTAAGTGATAGCCGGACCTGTCCGACGCATGCGCCGTGAACCGGCCGGCCTATCAATGGTGCGAAAACTTCCACTCAGACATGCCGATATTTCAATACGTAGGGAAATTAAACTAGGTATCGAGTTTATGCTAGTACTGTAAAACATAGAAAAATGTAGGTATTGAGTATTTTTCATATTAAGTACATAATATGAAAAATACACGCTTTATTAATCCAGAGTACATCTTAAGAAAATATGCTAGTGTAAAACTTTTCTTTGTGTTCATGTTTAATGATTTTCATCGTAATCGAGAGCACATTTAGCGAAAGTACATAATATTCTACTGTCGACAATTTGTTCATAAAAAAATCGTAGGTATGTCCAATATATAGCGCCCGTAACGAATTGATTAAAGACATTGTAACTGCCTTTCCTGCTTTTGTTCATTCTATTAGAACTATTCAATAAAAAATGAGTAACCAAAAACATGATGATAATTCGAAAACGTCTTCGTCTGTGAAAATGAGCGTTTCAGGGATTTCGTAAACCAATTGCTAAATTACAAAAGCCTAAAGCAAACACGCGAGTAATGAGATTAAAGCCTCGCCAGCACGCGAGAGTTGACTAATTAAAAAATACTATTCCCCACGAGGCGATGACGCTGCTGACGTAGACGGTTCCCACTCGCACACTTTATATCATGAAATATGTCAGGTGGCCGGCGCCCGCGGGGATGGGGTATCGAGCGCCGGAGTACGTCGTAGGTCGTGACGCGACGCCGATGACGTCATGGGGGGACACCGGCGAGGGTAGACACCCCCCGAGTCACCGACAGCGCCAGTTCGGCCAGCACCGACGACCGGGCCGCACGCCGCGCGCCTTCGCCTCCATGTACGATACTATCTTCAAACTACATGAAGCTCCGCTGTGCTTTAGTAAAACTATCAAAATACTCTCTCTAACATCGCGAAAAATTTACTTCTGCAAATCGCACGCGAAGGCGAACAAAATTTTGTTTAGATAGTAAGTTCAACTACAGACCAACGTGCATACACAGAATTCACTTCATATATTATACTAACTTAATAATTAAAAAATAAGTTTGCTCAGTCCCAAGATTCAACAATATATTACGTTGCTGGATGAATAATGACCTACTGGGACAACGGGGACTACAGACTCGTGTTAACCCAAGGTTTTTATTTACAATCTAATTTCAGCTGAAATGCACGAAAGCTGCTAAAAATAGTCCGGGTTCGCGCGCTCGCGTCGCCCACTGCCGGCACCGCTTTTCTCTACTCACACTATTTCTGTCTATCAACGAGATAACCTATGGGAAAAACGATAAAGTGCCGTTTGGACAATGAGAAAAGTGCGAAAAAAGTACGATAGTCGCGAGACGAGATCGAGTTCGGTGTAACAGTGCTGAATGTATATTGTGCTTCCATTTACGTCGTGAATCCTCTCCAAAGTAAGTAGATTTTGGTTTCCGTTTAGTTTTTCATACATTGGATATATCTAATGTATAAAAAACTTCAACACACCAACCTATGAGTATCATTCATCATTGTTGCTATGATCTTAATCAAGCATAAATCAGTGATATCATAAAATCACTGATACAGATATTACATGGATTGTACCATTAACTTCATTCATCTATCATTATTAGTCGTTTGTGATAAGAAGGATATTAGGTGAATGGGTTACAATAATGTAACGTAATTGTATTGTTGTGGGCTGTGGCCATAATAGGTACAATACTTTTATTTAGCAAAATTATATTATTTTGCTAAATAAAAGTTACGAGTACTTTATTTATTAGCAAAAAGCACTTAGAAGATGCCGAACAGAATTTGCGTAAATTAACATGGGTATTCAGTAGGTACGGTCGAAGACAGGTGTTGTTTACCACTTTTGAACCTTATTGCCACGTAATAAAAAAGGAGCACACAGTGTTAGCGACGATTACGACCGTACATTATTTGGTAGGTATTAATTTTACATAATTATTAATGTACCTACTGACCGTACACAACATAATATGGTAGGATTTAGTGGACGGATTCGGATAACTATATTTTATGGACCTTATTCTTGTGAATAACTAAGAGTTGAAAAGTGGTAAGCCGATTCAGAAAATAATAATCGGATCCTTTAAACTGCTTAGTTATTAATTACATAGGCTTCTCACTAAGACGGGCCAGCGAGCATATAATATTATGTCGTCTGATGCCTAGGTAAACACTAAACGCTGAAGATAACAAATGTAGTGTTAGGACCAGACGGTTTAGAAGTGCATTGCTGTCCTACTGAGAATATCATTATCCATTATTTTACAATTAAATTAAAGCTTAGTCGACGAAGTCGTATATTCTCGCTTAAAGAATATATCTACGGTCTACCCATCAACATTGAGAATACCTCACGTGAAACTTAAACTTTAGTCTTAACCTATCTCAATAATTTTAAAACGTCATATTATTTGAAATAATTGATACTTATAATGATAATTATAGGACCAAATAGATGCAGATTAATAAATGATAAATTTCTGAGGAGGTCCTACTATCGTTTTTTTTTTCAAAAATCTTTACAAAGTTGCAATTGAATAGTATCCGTTAACCAGTATATAATGCCGTAACGATAGGTGGACAAACATTTTAGTTTTACGCTCATTGAAAACGAGACAGTTGTTAGACAGACTATTGCATACCCTTTGTGGTGATAGCATATGATTTTGCCATAATAGTAGATTGACAGCAAGCTGAAACAACAGGCTGTATACCTAATATATTAGGTCCTTACATATGAAATTGGCGTTTTGCATGGGAGGAACATAAAGGTGATTTTTTCGTATTAAAATATATTTTATTATTCAAAGTATTTACCATTGCTATCTATACACTTTT